>QKQZ01018289.1:0-27252 GCA_003595255.1 Solenopsis fugax | reverse complement strand
GAATACAGGACTCAGGAAACGCAAAAGAAGAAAAACTGCAACGAATAGCCCTGGTCTCCCCTACATATAAAACTGAAATTCAATTTTTACAAAAACATAACGAACACTACTCAGATAGCCAAACGAATGCAAATTGTTGACAACTTGCCACAAATATTACTCATAAGTTGTCAGCAAAGCAACAGAAGGGGGTATCTTCTTTTCAGTACGTTTTTGTCAGTAACAATTTTCAAAATATAATAACGGCAAGTTCCCAACAATTCATCGGCAATATACTTATGAATTAGAATTGTTGCTCACATATTGCTGCCAGATTTTCATTAACATTAGTTGTAACAATTGTGTCACGGTTTACTGGACAATAAAACTCAGCGTGTTGATACTGAATTGACAAAAACATATTCGTCGTATTAAATTAAAGGCAACGTAATAGCAATTGACGAGCAACTTAATTTCTGCAGTTGTTTGGTTTTGATTGAGTTTTCACGTTTGGCTATCTGGGTAATAACCAGTAACCATCTTACTATGTCTAAATAGAGTGTAACAAAGTAATTTTAACGGTTGCTTTTAGAATTCAACACGAATTATAATATTCCACTCCCTCAGGATATATTTCACGACCACCGCCTCTATCAATGAGTCGGTCGATTATACATATTATTGATCATAACCATAACAAATGTGGCATTTGTTTTTTACTGTTATGCTACATTTTCATTCATTAAAATGTTTAGAAAGATGTTGATTAGAATACCGTAAAACGAGATGGCTTTGGAACAGGTGAGGTGGTTTTGGATCAAATCATTCTTTGTTTTGCGTGCAAAGCATAATATTATAATATTACATTAATAATATTATACAAAGAGGAAAGTTATATATAGATTACAATATAATTTCTAAACATAATTTTTATTTTTTATTCTACTGAATTTAATGTTTAGTATAAAAATAGAATTCGCTATTCAGTTCCAATATATCGATTTAAAATGAAAAAGGAAACGTGAATTTTCGTTGAACGAGAACTACATTTATGTAGATTAAGAATATTTTTTGCATTTTTTGTTTAAGTAATTTCTGTATCTTAAATTATAATAGAGAGTGAACCAGTATTTTTTTACATACACATATAAATTTACAAATAATTGCCAAAAATATCTTTTTTAATGTTTGAAAAAATTTATAAAGAAAATAATTAAATATCAAAGAATAAATATATAAAAGTTTAAAGTTTATAACTTTTATATTTTTCTCAAAAAATTCCTAAAAATGTATACAAAAATAGTATCGAAAGCAATACATCCATAAGTCAAAATTTTCAAAATTAGTTTCTTTTTTTAAATTTTAAAAGTGATATGTTTCACTTATATAATGTATGAAATAATACGGCATTTCTCACATATTTTTAATTACTTTTAGTACTGCTATTGTAAAAACTAGACAGTTTTTTTTAATTTTCCAAAAGTGGAAATTTTTTTACTTAAGTTATTTATCAAATGACCGATTATGATTATGTAATAATGAAAATAATGAAAAAAAAAAAATAACGTAAACAGATACATGTTGCAATTATTTAACATGTAACATGAAATATCTAATATAAAAATTTTACATGATGAAATGTTATTTCGCATTAAACAAAGGTATTCGAAGTTTTTTTGCATTCGCAACGTATTAATATTTTTCGTTTGATTCAAGTATACTTTTGTTCCTAGATCTACACCATCGTTATCTTGTGGAAACAATAACGATGACAACTGTCACGGAGCGACGCATCGTGCGGGAAATTAGCGAGAAGGAGCAGAAGGATTGTTTCGGAAGATCCGATACGGATAAAGATAAAAGTGTTTGTGATGCTTCAAAGGATAACGGGTTTAATCCGACGCTTTGTCTTGGGACAGATGATCCAATGTCAATCGTCCACGAGAATGCGGCGCAGTTTACCACGCGGTGTAATGATTTGGACGTCACAGAGGATCGTGACAGTAATGCAAACGCCAAAAATTCGCTAGGCAACGACAAAAGAATAGCAACGACAGCGGAAGCGGAACACATCAACGATCAAACGACGTCGGGCGAGCAGCCACGCGAGCAGGACGCGAAAGATCTGTCTCTCGTTTTCAAACTAGGCAACGTGTCCCTCGCCAGTAATAGCCTGAAACCAAATTCCGCGGTGAGACAACTCTTTCCCAACCCGAAATTCATCTCGCCACCGCCGGCCAAAGCGAGCTCGACCTGCCCAGAACAATCTCCGGACGAAGCGCAGAAATTTCTGATTACCGCCGAGAGTCTGCGGCTATTTGACGCAGTTAAGAAATCGACGGTTCCTGGTAGCTCCTATGAGTCGCCAGAGTGTGATTCCAGCTCAATTAAGAGATCCATCGAGCGAAATACTCTGCGGCGGAGTCTGATCGGCAAGTATAATACGATAACGCGCAAAAAGAATCTGCGGCCCAAAAATCTGTCATTGGAGGAGCGAATCAGACAACTCACGTGCGTTGATCAGGACGATGAGAACCTAGACACGACCGACAGTTCCGACAATACAAATTCAGCGAGCGACGTCAAGTACAGTGGTGATCTCTCGATACGAACGTCACCATTAGGTGAGGAACGGCCTATGTGCGAGTCATTGCCGGCGAATGTGGCTTCGACAGAAACCACTGCCATTTTAACAATGGAGTCGACGAGATCGAATTCCACAGCGTCAACGATGACGACGACGACGGCGGCGACAGTGATGGCAACAACGGCGAACACGCACGGACATAATACGATGGGAATGTCGATGATGCAGTTGGTGACGGACAATCAGCCAAATCAGTCCACCTATAGGAAGATCACGGACCTGTTTGCACACAAGAAAAACATCCAATCAAATCTACCCGATCTCGGGATAGGTCCGAATGGGAGAAATCTTGCTAAGGAGTGTCAGTCCAAAAATCCGACGAAGATGAACTCGGATGTACGAAAGCAATTATTAGCGAGTTTGGCGCCGCTATCCTGTGTCACAGTCAACAATTCTGACAACCAGGACGACTATTACCGAACTGATTCCAGGATGTTAGCGTCTTCGAAACGTGAGTCGATAAGTTGCAACTCGGACTCATCGTACAGTTTAGATGACATAGAAGCGGCTCTAAACGGCGAGGATAGAAAGCATGCCGGTCAACCGGATGTGACGAGATGCACGCCGATAGGCAGCAGACCCGACATCGGCGATAACACCGCTGACGAGTTGCTCGCATTCGTTGAGCAGGACAAGTTGAGGATGGAGCGAATTAAACGCCGCTACAATGAACCGGAGGACCGTTACACGTTTATTAACGGCTACCATTCCGAGGACAAAGCTGTGAATACCTTGTCTGAGAATTACGATGGCAAGAGCATCAAGAATGACAGCAGGAATGCGCAGGCGGACAACGAGGAAGAAGAGGACGATGATGAGCTCAATGATTACGGATTCAATCGACGACCGTCGGTGACAGGTATCAAGCAACAGTACGAAGCTACCAACGAAATCATCCGTCGGACGCGATCTTGCGCTGGTGCGGCTAACGATACGAGATCCGGCTCAATGTGGCCAATGTACTGCGACGTAAATGGCGACAAGATCGATGCAAAGTCTCTATTAACCACCGATGGAGGGGACGAAGCGATCTCCATACCCGCAGATGCATACACTTCCATGGGGAGTTTTGAGCGAGATACAAACACGATCAATCGCATAAATACAATGCAGAAGCAGATTGATGACATATATCAGACTATCGCCGAGAGTACGGCGGTAACGGCGAACATTCAGGGTATCTCTGAGCACACAACTTATTTGGAGAACGCGATACCGCGACAGTTCGTCAGAACACCGTCTGGTGATGGCGCCGCACACTTGTACGACGAACATAGAAATGGTAATCACTACTTCCAAGAGCAACAGCAGATCTCGAGCACGCGCATGCTGCGTATCGCGGGTGGTGGTGGCGGTGGAACCGGCAGTGGTGACGATATCACAGGTGCAATATATACCAACACTTTGTCGAAAATGCAACGTCGCAACCCACCGGTGACAATCGCGAACTATCATTGTAACGTGTTGCCTGGTGCTGTGCCCGCCGTCAGCACAAAGTGCTATCGCACTATGTACTTCGTGCCCTACAGTGGCATGTCGGACCCCACGTATCAGAACATACAGCGCATTCTTCCACCACATTCCTCCCCAAACTACGCCAGTCACATCGAACGATATCCGTATCCTCGTTTAAACAAGACTAATCAGCAACAGGCGTTGTATTATAACGCGATCAATCGTTCCGCTCCATCGCATTCCAATTTAAATACGTCATCACTCATCCCGCCCTCGTCTCCGCCACCACCGCCACTCGCATCCGTCTCCAGTCCGAATTCATTACCGTTGCAGAGTGCCCAGCAGGCCTTGCACTTGCACATACATCCCCATCAGACTGAAGACTTCCGGTCGCCTAACATCGCATTCTCTCCCGTGCCTCATTCGACACTGCATCCAATGCAGTTCCACCATCATCAGCATCAGCACCAACATCAGCATCATCACGGTGAAATGGCGTCGTACCGCGTGCCCATGGCGATGCAGCAGTCGCCACCCTCATACACGGTAATTGCACCTTCGAGATGCATTCCGGCGAGTAACCAGGATGGCTATCCGTTATACCCGGCACAGTTAGCACGAGGCGCTGCTGCCGCCGGTACTGCCGGTACTGTTGCGGCTGCCGCCGCTGTTGCCACGGACGTGCAAACACAAACGATTTCCATCGCGGCCACATCATCGTTCTCGTCATCGTTATCTTCATCCTCTTCCTCCTCATCATCTTCGTCATCGTCCTCGGCATCTGCGTCTGCACTATCATCGTCTTCGTCTTCGTCCACGTCGGCCACCGCCAATGCTTCCCTAAAATGTACCGGGATCATGATTAATAACAGCAAGAGCTGTGAACCGATTCTGGGAACATCCTATGGAGGCAGTAATACACAATCCGTATCAGGGAGCGTTACTCCGCTCGCGTGCCCGGTGTCATCATCGGCAACGGTAATGCAGCTGCCGCGCGCCATCAACACGTGTGCGGCAACGGAACGCGGAGTTCCCGAAGGTGCCGCCAGCGTGCCTATCCAGGACTTTCCACAGTCGACTCTTGAGCCGGTAAACTCGGCGCCGCATGTCTTACTGATGTCCAACTCTTACGTTGATCCTAATGCCAGTCTTATGTCCGCCCAGGCCAATACTTCGAATACGGTATACTACGCCATGAATGTCTGAAGACCATGAGAGACAGGTAGCTGCGAAAAACGTCCAAAAAATGTTTGAAAATTTTAATATAGAAAATCATGGATATAGGACATCTTCATGATGTGTTATGAATGTTGCATTGCACCGGGAAGTATTAACTCTTTTACTACTATGTCTCGAATGATTTTGACGCTATTTGTAATAAAAACGGTAGAAAGATTCGTAGTCTTTTCTACACGTTGATTGCACATACATGACGAAATAATTCGTCATCTGTTAAGATGGGGACATTTCTTGCATGACAGCTAAAAAGATTGAAGTGTAGTCCTACTTAATTTTTTTCCGATTCGATTATTGTCTTCTTTGTTTTCTTTTTTTTTTTTTTATATAACTATATTTTTAATGTTACATTTCTTTTCTATGGTTGATTTTGATTAAGAAAATTCATGAATATCCAAAGATTATTTCTTTCGAGTGATAAAAGTATGATGGGAAGTGTATTTTTAAAGAGGTATGATTGATGAAAAATATCTCTGTGTGTAGGTACTAAAATCTTAGGTTTCTTTAGTTCTTTATACAAAAGACATATTGAGAACTTTTCAGTTACATATATGTATATACACGGTGTCCCAGAAATGGGGTATGAGCCATATTGGGGTCGTAGAAGCGGTCAAGAGAAACAAAAAGATCTTATACTATTTATAAATATTCGCTATAATTATTGACTTAAAAAATAAAACGTCTGAACCAATGTGCGGTGGCACCGCGATTCGCAAACTCGTAGCACGGCTTATTGCGCCATGTCACTTTTCTCTCGCCGCGAGCTAGCACTATCGAATGAGGCGCGACACCGCACATTGGTTCAGACGTTTTATTTTTTAAGTCGACAATTATAGCGAATATTTCGAACTGATATAAGATTTTTTGTTCCTCTTAACAGCTTCCATACTCCCAATACGGCTCATACCTTATTTCTGAAACACGTGTGTGTGTGTGTGTGTATATATATATATATATACATACAGGGTGTCCCATAACAAATGGCCAAGCGGTCATATGTAGGTAGAGCGGACTAAACTGAGTCGAAAAGTTTTGTACCATTTTGCGATTTTCACAATAGTTAACGAGTTATTAATTTATAAAGTTAGCCGAATTTGCTCGGCCTACCGTCAGATATCATACAAGCGCGCGGAGAAATGAGCAGCTGCTCAGTGATCGAGAGTGCTAGGCGCGCGGAAGTTGTTGCTTATAAGCAGCATTGAAGCGACATATAGAGCACACTTCCAAACACAATCTCGTGTACTTAGCAACGATGACCGCTGGACAATCGTATCTCTATTTGATATGTCTATTTGAAAAAGTTTTTAATGGAACCTCCCATATTATATTATACCATTTGAAGAGCATAAAAAAAGAAAATTTTTTATTCAAAATGGAGATTGATATGTTAATCTGTTCGGGAATTATTTATTCAAAATTGGAAAAAAGCCAAATTAAAAAAAAATTGTTACTTTCATTCAGAAAAATCGTTAATGAAACAACAAATGAGTTTAACTATTTTTTGAAAATTAACCTTTCTCCAACTTTGACCTTAAATAATTCTCGAATGCGGGTCAACGCATCAATCTTCTCTTTGAACCAAACGTTTTCTTTTTTATACCCTTTATTACTATATACTACAATAAGGGAGATTCCATTTAAAATTTTTAAGTTGTGATATATCTTAGAGGAGGTCGCAACCTTTCCAACCCTCTTAAAAGAATAGTGAAATATGTTGAACTGTTTCTGAAATATAACGGGTGAGAACATACTTTACGGACACCCTGTATACATATTAATAACTATTCTTGCTATGATATATATATATATATATATATTAGCAGGAATAGAGTAAAAACATATACATGTGTACATGTTGTGCTATATTATCCTTACATTAAATATTATCTGATATTATTTTCGTTACTTGAACGAAGGTGACTATCTTTCACACGATCTGTACGTTTTAACGCGGTATAATAACATTCGAATTACACGTTCTTTATCGTCGTAATATTGTAATATTGTACAAACATAGCACTGTAGATATCGTCACGTAAGATCTATGGTTCTAGATTTGTTCCTATCTACAGTATTGTAGGTAACGCGAAAAATATATCGATAGTACTTTATAGATACTATCATTAGATATATGATCAGGCGGAGTTGTTAATTGTTTTGAGTTTTAAATAATGAAATTTTGTAAATCGTAGTCGTTCCGATCATGTTAACGTTAAATTACATTACACGAGACGACAAGGTGAGAAAAGATTATCACGGGGAAATGTGTAAGAATTTCTCTCCAGTGGAGATATGGTTGCCATTTATATTCCACTGTATTTTCCCGGAAAAATGAAGAAATTGTTTTTCATTTTATTGTATTAGGTGTACAAATGAATAATCCAACATTTTTTAAGCAATTAAGAATTAATTTAAAATTATTTAATTTTTGTGGTCTTTTGCAGTTATGTAATATTGACATATACCTCTATAACATTTTTTGTAATTACAAATGTTGGCAATAGATTATGTTTAGCCAAAAAGCTGCAAATGGGAAACATACTTTGTTATTGTCAATTCTGTTAGCATACTTCTATCAATATGTAACAACCTCTGTCAGCAAAATATCGTATATGACAGAGTGGCGACTAACAGTAAATAAATATCAAACATATTAATGGTAAATTGATGGCAATTGCTAAGCAGTTTTGTTATTGCAAATAATGTTAGTAAATGTTTCGTGAAAATGCAACAGCATCTGATGATCAAAATATGTAAGATTGGTAGTTGATAGTGAACAAATCTATCAAATATATTGACGACAAATTGATAGCAAAAACTCGAAATTTCATTAAAGGCGCTAACTCACAAGCAGCACACAGTACCGCCTATGGACATGGTGGAGTTTACTTCTTATAAATAAAAAATTGCACACAAGCAATGTAAAAAATCTTGTGGAAAATTGTTACGGGCGATGAAAAATGGATACTTTATGACAATCCGAAACGCAATATGTCATGGATAAATCCCGCCGAACCATTAATATCGGTTGCAAAATTCAAACGCTTCGGAAAGAACCCAGCAAACACAGAATATTGCAGCAACATTGCAGCAATGTTGCAATATTGCAGCAACATTGCAGCAACATTGCAACATTGCTGCAATGTTGCTGCAATATTCTGTGTTTGCTGGAAAGGTTCTGCATTGCATTTGATGGAATATTAAGATATTATTTATTATGAGCTATTAGAACCGAAATAATTACCACGAATTTGTATTAACATCAATTCATTTGAATAAAAAATTGGAATGAAAACATCGTATACTGGCAAACGTCCTGTAAAATTACTGCATAACAATACCGGACTACACATTGCTTCTAACATAAAAAGACATCATTATGAGTCTTGAATGTCTTGCACTCGGCGTACTCATCAGACACAGCACCTTTGGAATATTATTTATTTCGGTCGAAACCACACGCCTGGTCCGATTTACATTTCCAATCAGTGCATGAGAAAATGGCTTTATCATGTCTAAAGATATTACATTTTTCCGACATGAAATCCATAACTGCTCGAAAGATGGCTTAAGGTAATAGAAAGCAACAGCGAATACTTTGATTACAAAATCTGTTTTACTTCTTTTAAAATAAAACTTGAATTAGCCAAAGAAATTGGATTATTCATTTGTATACTTGATATATTTTATAATAAAATCGCTTCAAATTTTCTTTTTCTAAAGGACGTTATTCGTGAATTTCACTTATACGCTTCATGCCAAATTAAGATGTATCATGCCTCTAGTCATTAGAAAATTAATCTATAATAAGAAATAGACGCAAATGCCAAAAGGAAAAAAGGAATGTGAAAAAAAGATTAACTCTTAGTAAATTTTTTAACGCGCTGTTTTGATTGACGGGCCGTTGAAAGCCCCCGGATTGTATAATGAGGAATCTCTCGTGGCCTCGTAGGCCTGTTAGACGCGCATTAATTGAAACCAAAATTAATGTAGCATATCTATTTATCGGTGTATAGAGAAGAGATGATGTTTAACGATAACGAAATTTCTTAATGACAAGTATTATGTACGCACAGGGATTAAGTACAAAATGCTCTACTAGAAAACAAAATATCTAAGACTTCATCTTTCAGTCACACATACTGAGCCGCTGTAAACTGTATAACAACGTGTTAACAAGTGAAGCGCCAAATTAAATTTTAAAAATTAATTCTTTATTCTTAATGTCAACTGTGCATACTCGTTTTTTTTCAGATTTAATTTTTTTTAAATAAGTACTGCATATCAATTTAAAGAAACTGTATCACAAAAATGAAACTATTCCAGCAAACGAAAATGAATTAAAATGGCTAAAAATAAATTCATTTCGATATTTTCGAATTCGCTTCTGATTTTTTGAATCTATTTGAATCCAAAAATAATGGTGACATGAATCCATCCGAATTCAAATTGATGAATAGTGCATTTCAATCCATTTGAGTCCAAAAATACTCTGGGACTCTAAAATGCGAACTCGGGTAAATTGAATTAAAATGAAATAAATTTTCAATTTATTTGAATTTATTTTTGTTTGTTGGGATTTGTTGGATCTGATTATTTATTTTCTGATGTTACTAAAATCTTTTAATACGTACAGCATGATGTCGAGCAGCAGCAATAAGAATGAAAAATTACTCTCCTTAAGAATAAAAAATTGTTAAAAAATTATTTTAAAAATTATTTTATTTATAAAAGATAACATATATTAGGTGCACGCAAAAGTTTTTTCCCTTTTTCAGTCCTCTAATGTAATTATTTTTAATTGAAATATTTTCCTGCCGATTTGTGTCTTTGTAAGGTTAATATTGAACTTTCTAAAACACTATTCATTATGATTCGATGGTACACATAACATTAAAAACAATAAATTGTTGATACAATGAGCGACGAAAAACTTTATATTCGATACTGCATTCGATATAACTTACAGCAAAAAAAAATTACTGTTAAAGCATGTGAATCTATTTGCTCTGTTCTTGGGAAAATATTGTGTCCCTCAATATGTACAAATATTGGTTTCGTCGCTTTAAAAACGGTGATTTGATATTAGTGATTATCCGCGCTCTGGAACAAAAACTTGAGGTCGATAATTTGGAAGTGTTGTTGAATGAAAAACCCATCCCAAACTCAAGTAGAACTTGCAGAACAGCTCGGAGTTGATCAAGCAACAGTTTGAAGATCCCAATAAATGAAAATGGATTCAAAATATTTAAAATGGATAAAAATGGATTTAAAAAATCAAGAATTTGATTTCGACAATGACCACACGAATCCATTTTTATCCAATTAAAGTTTAAGAATTTCTTGAATCTATTTTAATCCACGAAGTGAGATCGCGAAATTACTAGATTTTTTTTAATTCAAAAAAATTATGCGGGCTATATAATCCATTTTAATCCATGAAATGGGATTGAAATAAAGTGATTTTTATTTTTTTAATCTAAAAGGAGTTTTCATGGATTATCCAATCCATTTTAATCCATGACATAGGATTGAAATGACTTAATTGCTGTCTTTTAATCCAAAATGTATTGAAATGAATTAAAATGGATTACAAATTTTTAATCCATTTTCGTTTACTGGGATGACTGCTTAAAATGGGAAAAATTAAAAAGTTCGGAAAATGAATACCGCATAAATTGTCGCGAAACAGCATTATCCGTCAGTTGAATACGTGCATTTTATTGCTTTCTAAGCAGCTCAAGAAAGATTTTTGTGAAAAATTGTTATTGGAGATGAAAAGTAGATTATAATAATTCTAAACGCAAACATTCATGGATGGATCCCAAGCAGCTTTCTACATCAGTGGCAAAACCAAATATTCACAGCAAAAAAATTCTTTTGTGTATTTGGTGGGATGCGAAACGTGTAATTTATTACGAGTCCCTTCAGCTAGGTAAAACGGTTCATGCTGAACGCCCTGATGAATGTTTCGGATAGGAATTTATGTTTCGGATACGAACTTTTCCGAATCTTTACGAACCGTTCCGAAATCTGTGTCCGTTCTAAACCGAATCAAATTTGTAACCCTTTTCAATCCGTGCATCAACTCCAAGTTCTATCCGAATGAATCCGACATCAATCCGAAACAGTCATTCAATCCTTTTTAATCCAGGAGTCCAATCCGAATGAATCCGAAACTAATCCTGATAATCTTTTCAATCCTCAATCCGTGAGTCCAATCCAAACGAATCCGAGGCTCGTCCGGACAAGGTTTTCAATTCTTAATTCATGCCGTTCTCGAGTTTTAATTGAAATGAACGATTCAGTAACAATCCAAAAAAAAAACTTTCTAACTATACTTGTTTCTATCTTTCTTTTTTTTTCTATCCGCCTGAATCCATTTTTGTCCGAAATCTGTATCCGAATCTTTCCGACACTTTCATTAGGGCGCTACAGTCGTCAACTGAATGATTTGACTGACAAAATTGAGGAGAAAAGACCATTTACTGGGCAAGGAAGTCAGAAAGTCATTTTGTTGCATGACAACGTTAGATCGCACATTGCTCAGATCACTCAATAAACTATCATTAACTTGGACTGGGGAAATAATCCATACACGGCGTACTTTTCTGATTTAGCGCCTTCGGATTATCATCTATTCTGGTCGATGTAGAACTCTTTAACAGGACATCGCTTTGGAAATGTGGCAAAATACGAAATACGAAAATGGCTTGAAGAATTCGTTGCTTCCAAACCGATATCTTTCTTTAGTCAGCGAAGGAATTCGATAATTGTCCGAAAGATTATAGAAAAAGATTATAGAAACTGAGGGAAAATATTTTTCAGATTGATTTATAGTCACTGTATTATGTGATAAACAAATAAAAATTTGAAAAAAAGACTAAAACTTTTGCATACACTCAATAAATAAAAATATTAAAGGGAGAGCAAGAGTAATTCCCTTTGCACAAAGACGTCTATACATATGTCAGTGGCGACCCTGCACATACACACACACACGCGCGCGCGCATTTATACACCCATATATGAGAGAGAGAGAGAGAGAGAGAGAGAGAGAGAGAGAGAGAGAGAGAGAGAGAGAGAGTCATACCAGTTTCATCGGAACCTGTTGAAAGTATAATCATTATTTCGTAAATATTGTCTCGTAATTCGCGTTCATAGATCATCTTCTCTACCGAATCTATTCTACCGAAGATTCTCGATGATACGCAGTTCGAATAGACAATATAGGGACATACTAATCTATTCCTTTTTAGCGTAACGAACTTTGCCGTTGATCGCTTCACTTTTGAAGCCTGTACCCCTAACATATACAAATAGTATCTCTAAGATGAAAAATAATCGTACGGCCTATATAGTTTACTCAGAGAAAAACAAGATAAATGCTTATTTATTTTCTTCGTGCCAAATCGTTGCAATGACTCATAATGTAACAAGAGTGCATGTCGCAACTTAAGCGATTGAAGTACCAATGGCCAGGTTATGAGATAGATGTTAAATGCGTCTGACAGTCAATTATGGCGAACTCATGATCTTGGAAATCGAAGAGATGAAAAACCAAGTGAAACGTTTTTATCACACTGAAAGGATGAGACTGATACGATTCGATAACAATTTCCATTTAATAGATGTTAATTGATTGTATAATGCGACAGGCGTTGGAAAATGTCACTCTTCGACTTGTTATTCTCGAGCGAGAGCATTAACACATGTATTGTTCAAATGATAACTCTAAATAGTAGGTTACTTACTACGGTGATATGTGAGACAGTTATGAAACAGTAACAAACAGCGTATATAGTATATCATGAAAGAAATTATATTATTATTTATATAACAGTTGATACATATATATATATATATATAGTATATTATATTATTTATATTTATATATGGGTAAAAGATATAACGATTCGGTTTGATTCTGTTAGTGTTGACACAGTCGAGAAAGTTTTCGCGTAATATGGAATTCAATTGGAAGGTGATATACAAAATTAATTCGCGATTCTATTGATATAAACCTTAATATACGGAAAACTCCCTTTTTCCATCGAGTTCTATGCGTTTTACTAAATTCACAGATATAGAAAATAACTCTGACCTTTTTGCAAGAAAAGGTTGAGTAGATATATTAAGTAACTCGATCTACATCACACATTGGCAATGTATAAATAAATTATGGTAGGTGTATATGTTTTGCGTAAAACAAATGTTGCGTGTCAACAATACGATATAAATCGTTGTATTGGCTCGACTTGATTACTTAATTAACACACTTTATTTTTAGTAATCTTAGTGCGACATAAAAGTGCATGCGTTGCATTGCGGCAATCGGTTCATTTATCGTATGTCTTATGTCTACATCTTACAGAAATTCAATTGACATATGAATCACCGGGCTTGTTTGTACAATGTGGTTATATGTTTTTTATACATCTATACCAAAGTTACGTTATAATGAAATAATTTAATTGTACCATTGTTGTAATTGTTCTATATCATTCGAGATTCTAAAACGATGTTATCGAGAAAACATTTTTCATTTTAATTTTACTTTTAGATTTGTAAAGACCTTTAATATTTTTATTATTAGAATATTGATGATCTTGATATTTTTATACCACGTGTTATACTACTACTTTTAGAGAATGGTAATCAATATTATAAGTATAGTTGTGCGGAAATAGGTCACAAGTTCTGTTCCATAGAATAATTTTATAAAGAAATATCCTTTGCGAATAATGAGTAATTCACTACTGTGTTAACTTTCCAAAATGTTTAGATATTCTTGTTGTAATATTGTCATCTTCTATCTCTCATTTTACATTTTTCCGCTGCTGCTTTTCTATCTTGCAGCTTTTTTATCAGAGATGATTTATGAAATCTCTATGAAAGATTGATCCTTCAAATGTATCATTTGCACTTAAGGAGATATTCTACTTTGTTCGGTTTGAAAGAGGACTGTTTTCAACAATTTTGGAAAAGTATTCAAGCAATTAGGATGCAACTTTTGTAGAAATATTTATTGATTTTTGTAAATTGTAATATTTTTTTAATTGTCGCAGACATTATTCAATGGATAATATGTAAATGGCGTTATATTAAAGACAGTGGATCCTCTGCAGAAGTGTGATTAAAACTCACTGATTAACCTAAAATTTTAAAACAAAATATTTTTTTAATTTATATGAAGCCGTGCACCAATTGAATTAAAATCAATATTAAAAACTGAAAATTGACAAAATGACGACCTTTTAAAATATTAAAATAAGATTTAAATAATTTTTGGAAGATCGCCATTTGGTTAATTTTCAATTTTTAATATATATTTTAATTAAAATAAGTCTTTCGAATTCAACAAAATAGAATATTTTCTTAACACATATATTTTATCTTAATTGTTAATTCCATAGTAAAAAATTTTAAACGAATACTAGCGTACAAGCCAACTACGTTATTGACAAAATTGGAATTTGAAAATAACATGTTACTTGTAATGTCGTTACTGTTTTTCTTTTTAGAAACGATGGTTACTTTTTGTCTGTTAAGTACGATATCGGTAAAGTCATTACAGTAATGGTAACAAATTTTATTGTTACATTTATCATTACTTTATAAATGCAATACATATGGACCATGTTGCGCTTAATCAAAAAAAAAAAAAACCACCATAGATTTCATATTTAACTGATTAAATAGCAACACAAACAATGGGATGCCACTCTAAGAAAGACCATCAAAATATCGTGAAAAAGTAATGAAACTTGTAAGTAATGATTCATTATTTTTTCGTTACTATAAATAATAGTAACGCGTCCCTGGTGCAAAAATTTTACTAAAATTTTGTTAAAATTTTGTTGAAAGTGATATATCAGCAAAATTGCTGAAAATTTGTTATGAAATCACTGAAATAAATTTTTTCAGCAAAAATAATGAAAAGTCATTGAAATTGAACTGATACTTCTTTGCAAATTTATTCGAAAATTTGTCTGAAAATTAGCTGAACTTTTCTGAAAGTATATTGAAATTTCTTTGACATCTTTGCTAAAAATAATTTTCACTCAAATTGTTGAATGCTTGCTAAAAATTCTGTAAAACTTCTGTAAAATTAAATTGAAAATTCTCTGAAAATTATTCTGAAAATTTAATAATATTTCTTTGAAAATATTGAAATTTCTCTATTTTTGCTAAAAAGATTTCAATTAAATTGTTGAATAGTTGTTGAAAATTCTGTGAAATTAAACTGAAATTTCACTAAAAATTGTTTTACAAATTTGGTGATATTTCTTTGAAGAAATATTAAAATTTTTTTAACATTTCGTTAAAAATGTTGCAAAATATTGTTAAAATAGACGAAAATTGAAAGTCGCAGAAGTTATTCAACCACGAGCAGTACACGACATTAGATAGACACGGAAATTTTTTATTTCTCGTAAGTAAAAAACCACAGGATATAGAATAAAAGGCATAACATGATTTTTCATTCTTGTTTTGACAAGAGTATTTTTTGAAACAAGACGATTCCATTTCATTAAAAAAATTTCTTGAAAGCGAATCCTTGAAATTGATCTCCACTGTGAAAGAAAATAAGAATTTTAACAATTTTGTTGAAATTTATTTGAATTTGAAATAAAATTGCATTTTTATGACTATTTTTATATTAAAAGTATGCTGAAATTATACTAAAATTTTGTTGATATGTTCCAAAGTATGGAACAATTTTAGAAAATTTTTAATGATGTTTCAGTTAATCTTTTGGCAAAAATTTTCTATCAAGTATTAAGTAAAGTTTTCAACTCTGGTAATTAAAGAGAATATTTCTCGATTTATCACTTGGCATGAGACACTACCGTGTCTCTTTATACTGTGTACTTCGAAATTTTTTGAAGTAAATATTCGCGCGCGGAAGATGCAAAGGAATAGCCTCTTGGGATATAGCTCCGCGCATTCACTTTCCACATCTTGCACATTTAATCTGTTAAATATTTCTAGAAATGTGATCCTTTGGATAATCGAGATACCTCTTGTTACAAATTTCGCTTCTCTTAATGATCTTGTAATACCAAAGATTTATTTGTTGTAAGTGTCGCATTATCAAATGTAGAACATATCATAAATTTAATTATTTGTTATGTAAGAAATACGATATTGACAAAGTTCTCCTGTTTTAACTTTTAGAGAATGAGAAGTGTATTTTTTAAATTTTACAGTATTTTCTCGAGTTAAAAAATGAATAAAACTTGAAAAAATAAAAGGTTTAAAAGTCTATAAATTGAATCATAATTTCTGTAATTTAGCATTTATAATGGAAAATTCCAAATCGTGAATTTAAAATTAGAAATGAATATAGATTCATGTTTTTCATATATAGTTAGGATTTACTGTGTTTTATGATATACGCAGAATTATGGAGAGGCTTCATAAATTCAGCTTGTTTTTTGTTATTTTAGTCTTTTATTTTTTAAGAGCAGTTATAAAAATTATGAGTTTATAACCATGATGTAAGAATACCAAGTGTAACATTTCCGTAGAAATGCATTCATTTAAAGTTATGCTTTAAAATTAGGTTGCTCTTGGAGTCCAATCAGAAAGTTTAAAATTTTAAAAACCAATATATGTAGCCATCATTATGTATAATGTTCATTTGATATTTTTTTTATATCTTGTTTATGAAAAATAGAACAGTATCATTGTAATAGTAGTATCCTGTCATAAGGGTTATAATGGTTAAGAGGATGCTGGAGTCATCTGTATTACCGATCAAGTATATTCGTTCTTTTCTATTTTTTTCTTTATACAGAATAAGAAATTCTTCAAAATAAGAGAAAATTAATGTAAAAACTAATTTCTCATTTTGCTATATATTGCATAAATGCTCATATACGTACACTCAAATCGTACTTTTCTATTTATCTTATAAACTTCAAAACATAAAAACTTAAGGTTTTATAATATTCTTATATATTATACAAATTTGAATTATATACTTAGAATCGTTTATATAACGTAAAGAAATAACCTTAACCTAAGTAATAACACGAAACTGTAATTTTGTGAGTTTTTAATATTGTTTTGTATTTACCCCACATTTATTTGTGTATTCTCTTTTATTTTGAAGTATTTTTTTATTCTGTATAAGGAAAGCAAATTAAATAGAAAATATACGATTGTGAATCCGATTCGTAATAGACAATTCCAGTATCACCTTTACGTGAAATCATAATAATTTGTAAACTTATTTAATACTAAAGAGAGACTCTAAGCGATTTTACTTGTATATATAAACATGTTTTTATTATTTATATATTCTTTATTGACCTTTTATATACATATGCATTATATTCTCTGACATTTATCAAGACATAAGATTTACTATAAATGAACGCCTGCCTGCGCATTGTAAAGTATATCATATATGCAACAGAATGATATAGACTTTCTTGAAGCCTTTGATTCCTCATAAAGACGGCTTTATCAAGGTTTATTTTGATTAATATATAAATTTGCGACACAGGGAGTAACTTAACATACGCATGTGTATATACGCAATTCAATAAAAATATTTAATGTACAGATTTCGTTTCGGGAAGATGTTTGCAACAACCTGAATATACTTCATATTTGCGTGGCGACCTCTGTTTAAAGATGAACGCAGAGGGATATAATAGCGAATCGAGTAGTACTATAACTATGTACCATTAGGCTATTCGGATAATTGTTGTATTCCTTATAGAATTGCACTGTAATGCGGGATATATACCCCTGTCGAATCCTCGACAATCCCTGCTCGCAACGCAAAGAATTGTAATGCCGAATTCCGATCACTGAAGTCGCACAGTTACAAGGAGGAAATTTGCACGTTTTTTATGTCTCCTGTGTATGAAAACGCGGTGCATTTACATTTAAAAATGCGAATTATAGCTCGACAAAACATGGAGTTAATCTAGACGAAAGAGAAAGAGAGTCCTGGCTTTTCTTTTTTTTTTACATTAAGCACTAATCGAACTTTTCGGAAGACTGATCAATAAAAATCAATGAAAATTAATTTGTGCTCTAATCAGTGCTAAAATCAAGAAATTTACAAAAAGTCAAATTGATCAATTTTTGAAAAGCTCAATTATAAATGCGAATGTGCGGAAGAACTCGAATCTGTGAAAATCGAAGTTATTTCCTCAAAAAGTATGTAATCGAACGTTCGTTAAATTTTCTTAATGCACTCATAAGAAGCATGCACATCATTTATTCACTCTTTAGCGTACAGATCTTATTAATATCTTATTACTAAAGTTCGAAAATTCGTGCAAAGTTTTGTATCGCGCGTTGAGCAACGCTGCGTGCGAATTGTATATGATGATCAATTCTCGTTTGCTGAATGTAAACACGTATACACGTATACGCACACAATTGGCACGCAGCAATACTCAACGTGTGACACGAGATCTCACATAAACTTCCGGACCCTTATTACTCATTATCAATCAATAAATTTTGTGCGAAATATGCGTATTATCGCTTCACTTCATGTACATATAAAGTACCCAGTCGATTATTATAGTCGTAGGAGGATTTTAGTATTGAGTACTCTTAACGGTCTAATATCGACGGCACTTAACACGTGGCTCCGGTATAAGCCCACCGTATCATGTGCACTTTCAAAGGGAAAGAATCTAAGAAGGTATATATATGCATATGCGCAGGAATTCAATATTTTGCGCGTGGAACGTGGAAAATTAAAAATAACGTTCATAAAAGCGATGCGGACCGTTAAGAGTTAGCATTTTATATAAGATGAATGTATGAACCCATTGAAGAATCTCTCCAAAAATGAAAATTTTTATCGTATCTTCGATTGTATCGCTCACGAGGATGGCACGTAACACTTCGCAATCCTGCAATATGTACAAGAGAGCAATCGAACAAGTGCCAAAAAGTTGTTTCATCAGAAAATCAGAATAACGTTTGAGGCACGCACCGTTAACTATCTATTCGTCACATATGCATTTCTGTAATTAATTTTTAAAAAAAGAAAGAAAGGAAATAAGGAAAAGCACACGAGATGAGCGATTGGAATTCATAGTTAGCTGAAAATATAAGTTGAATTAGAAATTATATGAAGTATTGACTTTTTATTCACGAGCGATAGCCATGTGCGAGAACAGTGCAAAATATTTGAGAATTTTGATAATTGTATTTTCAATTCGCATGAGAAAATGTTACTCAATGATGCGAAAAAGAGGACATTATTGAGCTATTTGTGAGATTTGTAGATATGGGACGCTTATTCAAATCATCTCACTTGTTGATCAACGTTCGTTAATCTTTCAACGTTGGAATTTTTGAATTTTACATTTTACTTAGAGAAGATCAAAATTTCTTCTTAGTACTAATTAGTTATTGTCTACTCTAAAAATTTGTCTTATTTAAAATATTTATTTTGAAGAGGACAAATAATTGATAAAATTAAAATTAAAGCAGGTTTTTAAACAAGTTCTAAGAGTGATTTTATAAATACTCGCCACGTTAAAAGATTAGAAATATTTTGTTCCCATCATTCGATGTATCTTTTACTTTTAACATCTCACCTATCTTATTTAATTTCTATTTCGAATTTGCATCAGTGAAACGTACTTGAAATGTGATGGAAGATTTCTTTACTTAGCGTCCGGTATAATCGCAAGAATTTTAAATATGTTGGCGTATTACTCTGTAATATTACGTAAACGAAAATTTGGACGAATATGACATGTAGGAATAAGATATTTAACTCTAGAAGGACCGGCATGTTTCTGTATTAATATCACAGCAGCCTTTCTAGATAAATAGAGATTTTCGCTACACACAGAGAAGTCCCGATTATTGAAAGATTGCAGGCGCGATACACGTAAAGTCGAAGGGATAAAAATAAAAATGGGATTTTCTATTTGATATTTAAAACTGCGGCTGTTAAAGTGATCTTTCTAGCGTTAGAAGATTTTTATCACAGATTCTTACATGAAAAGTTATAATAATGGCGTATGATGTATAAGTTGCATAGGTCACATAATACATAAATATATTATTACATTGACTGGCCAAATATCTTGATAATACATACATACCAAAGAGGACAGACTCACGGAAGTAAATAGAGGCTGAACATGGGAGGGAAGGGGGGGGTTATTTTTAAAATCTTCAGAATAGTTTAGACCGCATGGACGAAAAGCACATTCTAATCGCAATAACAAAAAAAAGAAAATAAGATATGATACCGCAGCAAAATATGATAGTTTGGAGAGGCAAGGCGAAGCAATCATGAGCAAAACAGTGGTTTTGGTAGCAAATATATTTCCAATGTGTCAAAACTATTTGATTATTTAATCGTAATGAAAAAAATAAAACCGTAATAAAAATAACGGAGTAGACGAAACAATAAGCATCCGATCGTACCATCAAGTTGTTTATTCTAATGGCACATAGAAAAACATAAGTAGTCAGTAAGCGAATTAGTTACATTCAAAAATTTAATCAACAAAGTAATAAATATATTGATTTTTTTATTTCTTGTGTCTTACTGCTTAAGTTTTTCTATGTGCTCCTAGCCTTAATCTCTGTGCACCCCATTTATAATCTACGAAGATAATTACAATCGCGTTAAGGCACGAATATTAAATGGCGAATTTAAAAAATAATCATATTAGACAGCAAAGTATCTTAGCTGATGTACTGCTCTAGGAAGAAAGAAAATGAAAAAAAGAAAAAAAAGACATATAAAAGACAGTACTGAGTGATAAACTATGTCAGTGCACGCGAATATAAATGATATTGTTTCATTTAAATGCAGGATACACTCATGGCAACCACTGAGATACACGTGGAAAATTTTACATGTATATTAACTCTCAGATGATAATATTAAAGTAATAAGGTAATTATATAAGAAAATGTATATATATAAATAAAACAGCAACTCTATATATATATATTATATACATACATTGTTATACTATTATATTCTAGTTGGTTTTCTTTAAACATCCTTTATCTTCACTATCAATTAGGGCTGACGACTTATCAGAATTCCGAGTATGAAATATGAAGTTATCTCTACCGATTAGTTAGGAAAGGAGGAGGGTAGCCTAATAAACTGTTACACATTGTACTCTACTTTTTTAAATGAAAAACTTATTTATTGCTGTTTACAATTGCAAATGTTGATCGACGAACAGCATTTGCGCTTAAATCTGTTTACAAGTTTATTCAAATCTAGGATTTCAGTGACATCGCAATGAATATGAAGATTGAGACGCTATCTAAACGGCTTTGCTCCATCGTTGATCTTAAATAAGTTTTCAATCTTTACAAAGTTAAAAACAAGCGCTGTGCATAATGTTGCCAGGATTGTGAATAAAATCCTAATTAATTTTGAAAATTCACTAATTATTTCATTAACTGGCAATTTTTTTTAAGGCTCCTGCCGCCTCAGCCGAGAACTCCACGTTGACGGTAGCGACATTCCGTCGCGGACAAAATTAGAATTAATAGACATGAAAAGCGACGTGTTGACGACAAAATTTTGTCGCACGTGCTATTTCATTATTAAGTGCTTAATTGTGAAAATGTGACTTGTCTCGTATTTATGAAGTTCGTAAAAATGGGTCAAGACTAAAGACATCTTCGAATTTTGTACGTAAAAGCATATTTCTCCCTCTTTTCAGCAGCTGTCAAACCACATGTTTTCCTGCCTGAATTGGCTTGACTTTACAGGCCTTTCACGACTATTTACTGCCCCTATAGCACACTGCTATTGTTTGTCGTCGTTTTGGCATCAAAATGACATCAAGCATGTTATTTGGTGTCATTTTGGCGTCAGTAAGACACAAGAAATAAGAAAATCAATATAGCTATAGGGGTGACTGTTAGGCGGAAAAAGGTTAGTCTTGACCCATTTTTACAAGTGTTTTAAAGCCATCTAATTAGTCTGTTTTATCCAAATTGGTTTTATTTACAAATGGGACGTGCGACAAAATTACATGTCATTTCACGCATTTTCTCGCTTCTGACGTCACGACTTCAATATGGCCGCGGCGAGTAGAGAGGAGCCTTAATATTACATCTTTCAGAGTAGTCATTTCGATTTTTCTTTGTTTAATTATGTCAAGAAACATGTCACAATAAAGCTTCAGTTTGTTCTCCTAAAAGTTATTTTTGTAAAATTCTATAATAGAAGTCGGATCACTAAACCTGCGATGAAATTCTCGCTATATTTAAAATTGCGTTGTTTCGGGGTGTTGATTCTTTTGTTTAATGAAAAGATCAGTTGATCGCATATTTCATTAAAATTCTTTCGATAGTATTTAACAGATTTAAATGGATGTCTACAATTTTGAGACATTTCGAGCTCTACGAATGCGAAGCAATTTAAGTTCTTCTAAATTTAGTTCTTTTGTACCATTTGTCGCTTTTTCCACAAGGAAACTATATTGTTTCATTTCCACACTACCATATACTCTTGTATGGCTTTTACATCCTTATGTGATTTGCATAAATTTAAATCACTTCTGTAGTTGCGCAATTTAAAATTTCAATTTTCTCTAATGCTTCAATAGAAATTAGTAAGCAGAAATAAACTGCAAATATTGTGAAAATCCATTAGCTTTACTGCTGTAATTCCGACTTTAGATATCGACAGAGGGCATCAGTTCGGTCAATAAAAAAAACTATAATAAATAATTTGAGAAAAAATTGCCCAAATTACGAGTGTGGAAATTCCATACTCGTTATCAGATCAATTTGAGTGTGAAGTTCTTTACACACTCCACATATAAGTCACCGGTCTCATTAACAATCATCCCCAGCTAATGTTAAATACTTCTAAAATATTCATAAAATCTCTGAAATGTTCATAAAATCTTGAAGTCCTAAACATTCCAAAAATATTTCGAAATATTTGCAGAATCTAAAAGCAATATTCAAATGGAAAAACGTTTATCTCTGTATATTGGACCTTTTAAGAATACTATATTTAAAGAAAATATACAGAATAATACATATTCAGAAGATATTCTACATGTATTTCGAAAAATTGTAATTGTAGGTGTGGGCTTGTGCACAGTAAATGATTTATTGAAAAGAGTAAAAATATACAAGTTCGTCAGGAGCCTTGAGAGGCATGAGCCTCTCCGTGTAAGCAGCGGGTAAAGACTGAAGACCGCGGGTTTTCACTCAGGCCTCGGCTCGCTCGAAAAGGGTTTCAAGTCATAAAAAATCTCGGACGGCCCATTGCCGATCTTTTGAAAATCAGGTTAGCGCTCGGAAACGGCCTTGGGAGTTTTCCACGACCGTTTTCTCTTTTATTACTAATGGATGCGCACGGATTTCCTGTTCGTACAGATCTATCCAACAATAAGATTCCCGCTCAGCAACCACATCAAGGATGCCTCACTTGGCGACAACGGAAAATAAGCATACATAAGGCATGTATACCGAGTCCCTGAATTAATTTTTAAATAAAATTAAACGAAATTGTATTGTCAAAACATATTTTATTTACTTTTACTTTGGAGCTTAATTGTAGAAATTTATCTTCGATAAATTCTTTCATTAAAATACGGGCGAAATCTCATTAGCTTAGATTTTGACATGAATTAGATATAGCAATTAAAGTGTACCAAAACATTTTCACGTGTTTGGTTATTATTGATAGACGCTAGTCGGTATCTACCTGATTGCTATTATGTATATACTTAGTAATAAAGCACTGATACTGTTTTATATTTCTAGTAGGTTAGATATAATAAATAAAATTGTATCAATAAAAGCAATAGGGGAAGAATAGGGCAAGACGGGATAGTTAAGGTTTGATGATGAATAAACCTTATTTTCATAATTAACAAATTATCTTTATGTACTTTTTAAATATTCTTTGCATATCAATCTTTTAATATAATTATCGTAAAATAAAATTTTTAGAAAATTATAAACTATATTTTAAAAAGATTTGAAAGACATTTCTCCCTATTTTGGGCCATGGGTGGAATAAAATGCGAGTAAGACGGGGTATCCCCGGTGGGTAAAATGGAGTACATTTTGAAAACAAATACAAAATCAAAAATGTCTTCTATCAGGTGGTATAATAGTTTTTATATTGTTTCGTATTTTGTGTAACAGCTAAATATTTTTTTACAACATAACCTAAGAAGATGTTACGTTGGATATATTCCGAATTATGGACATCAAACGCATAGAGCATTTGTCCTTGTTTAACATTCAATGAACAACAAGAATAAATTATGCTCTATACGTTTGATATGCAATTTGGAACGGACCCATTGTCGAATATTTCAAATTCATATACAGGGTCTTCGAAAAAGTGTGGAAACTTTTAGTATTTCAGAAATTAAACATCTTCGAAAAAATTATTTCAGACAAAAGTTGTAGGGCTTAAAAAGATCTATTTATTGATCCTATCATTTTGATCTTGGGTGGCGTCGCCAAGATCAGATAAAGGTCACTTCGATTTTTTTAAATAAAATATCCTATTTTTGATTTCTGAATCTAATAGCTCATGCCAAGAACTTTTCAAAACACTGTAATAAAGTTATTTTTTGTTAAGTACTTTCTGAGTTATGAGGCTTGAAAGTTACAGTATAATGTAACTAGATGACATTGATTTATATTAACGTATTAGGAACCAAGGAGAACAAAAAAGTCAAAATGATGTCAATTTGATGTCAAATTGATCAAATTTACCTTACTTTTGGTCATGATTTATCTAAAAAATGACAAATTTGATCAATTTGACATTATCTTAACTTTTCTATTCTTCTTTGCAATATCAATATCTTGTAAAAACATACAAATAATGCCAACAACAATGCCAATTGTGCCTCTCTGTTTAATATCATTGACGCAAAAGACATTAAACAGTATATATTACACAAAAATATAAAAATCACAAAAATTAACAAATGTCTGAAGATATGCACTTTCCATAATTTTAATATTAAATTGCGCAAAATTTATTGATATTATTAAGTTAATGTTGTTAGAAAAGTTCAATTTGTCGCTCAATGATGACGTAGTGACGACGCCGTCAAGATGTAACTCTCATTAGCTAGCCACCATTACAACGCGTAAGAGCATATTTTTATTTCTACCATGCGGCTACTGCGTTCCTGAACGTTCTCGATTTCGGATCAAGAAGACTAACATAATGAATGTATCTAATATAAGATTAAATATATGTTTATTGTGCAAGAGAACAATCTGTAATTGTCCATACAGCACAGCATTGCAAAAATATTACAAAATATTGCTACAATATTTTAGCAACATTGCAGCAATGGTAAAATGTCCGCTTCAAAAATATTGATACATAATGTTGCAGCAATATACATATATGTATATAATATTGTATTAACGTTGCTGCAATATTATGTATCAATATTTTTGAAGCGGATATTTTGTCGTTGCTAAATATTGCTGAAACATTACAGCAATATTTTGCAATGTTTTTGCAATGCTGTGCTGAATGGGTGATTGCTGTTTAGGACAAAACCTATAAATACTCACATTGATGACTCTGACGTGATCTACGGGGCATGGTACAAACAGAACGTGTCGAAGAACGATGCCGACGGAACATTTACCGACACGTCCACGTAGCGGCACGGCAATCGGCGAAACCCTACGATCCTGGTAGACTTAGGCATAGCGACATCAAATACGCCGGAGAAAGCCGTGAGACAACCTCAACAATTCATGATGCCCTAGAGAGCGCAAGAAGTAACGTACTGTCCACTGTCAGTCGAAGACACATGGATTAGCTCCATGGACGAGGTAAAGTTGTCACAACCCCTTTGGCGCGATTTGCCGAGTTACTGATTTAATGTAGTAGAAACTACCTTTGCCTTGAACCGCACTACGAACGGCGAGGCAAAATGTTTTGAGTAAAATTGGAGATATTCGACCGTTCATGTAATACGTACAAATTGAAATAAGAATTAATTATATCTAATTTAATAATTAACGGTGCTAACTTGCATCTTGATGTTAGACTCCTTATCCCCCCTGAAAAAACTGTAAAGAATTTATTGCGAAAAATATCACCTCAGCCAGGGTTCGAACCTGGAACCTCCCGGATCTCCGGTCCGGGCATCTTACCACTTCGACCACTGAGGCCTCGGTGATATTTCTCGCAATAATCGTATATGAGTAAGAACGCATGTTTCAGGCGCGTGATTTAAAATTGGAGATATTCGACCGTTAATGTAATACATACAAATTGAAATGAGAACGCCTTGTACGGTCAAGCTGGATCTTAGTGCTTTTTATAAATTTTACTTGTGTGATTTTTATATACCTTTTTTCAAATTCAACTGACTACGCGCCGAAATTTTTCCGGTCATAACGCAGCTATAAGTTAAACATGAACAGGTAATATCACATTTATTAAATTAGAAATAATTAATAATTATCGATGCTAACTTGCATCTTGATGTTAGACCCCTTATCCCCCCTGAAAAAACTGTAAGGAATTTATTGCGAAAAATATCACCTTAGCCAGGGTTCGAACCTGGAACCTCCCGAATCTCCGGTCCGGGCATCTTACCACTTCGACCACTGAGGCCTCGGTGATATTTCTCGCAATAATCGTATATGAGTGAGAACGCATAATAAATTAACGCATTAATAAATGTGATATTACGTGTTCATGTTCAACTTAGAGCTGCGGTATGACCGGAACAGTAATTCGGCGCGTAGTCGATCGAATTTGAAAAAAGGTATATAAAAATCACACAAGTAAAATTTATAAAAAGCACTAAGATCCAGCTTGACCGTACAAGGCGTTCTTATTTCAATTTGTATGTATTACATGGGTCGAATATCTCTAATTTTAAATTACGCGCCTGAAACATGCGTTCTCACTCATATACGATTATTGCGAGAAATAT
>QKQZ01018288.1:0-10740 GCA_003595255.1 Solenopsis fugax | reverse complement strand
ATAACATATTAAAAGCTCGTCAAGATCGGAGGTGGACACCTCGGATCGGTTCCTTGTAAGATTTAAGGATCTGAAACATAAGAGTCTAAGGTTTAGAAATCCATGATTTAACTCTGAAGTTTATAAATCTCGAATTTAAGTCCGACGTTTAAGGATATGGGGTTTAAAAGTCTGAAGATTAACTATTTCGGGATTTTTAAGGGTCTGGAGTTTAAGAATCTAAGTGTTTAAGAGCTGGAGATGACGTGCAAAATGCGTGTATTTGATTCTCGTCTTACATTCTTCTGAATTTTTAGTAGGTTTATTTCCTTTTATATTCGAACTCTATCACAACATGTCATATATTTGATGATTTTCAAGAGTCAGAATATTCCGTAAAAAGATCAGTATATATTATCTTATTTTTATAGCATATCCATGCTTATTTCATTCACTTCTTTCACATTTTTATACATATATTTTCCCATCATATTCATGAAAAACTAATTGCACCACATAATTTTGCAGCTTAAAAACTATAAAGAATCATACAAATTTTACTTTCCAGCTGGGAGCAAAAATTGACCACTTTTACACATCCTCCTTAACTTATGGATTTATAAAAGATAACACAAACTTACCGTAAAAACGAGGATCAGTCGCTGCCAAGCATGTAAGATATAAATTGAATAGCGCAATATGCATTAAATAACTTGCGGTTCTTGCGTCAGAGAGATTGTAACAATGCACTTTGCGCGATAAAAAGTAGTGCAATAGCTAATCCATCCCTCACGTTTAAGGAATAATAGATAGACAATTTAAGAGACACTTGGATACTGTGTCGTCTCTTATCTCGTAGAACGCGTTATATGTGTTACACATGTCATGCGTGGATATAAGAATCATTTTATAAGTTATAAGGAAATGTAGTCTAAAGAAAAAAAGGGAAATGCATGAGAATAAAAAAAACTACAGACTAATAGAATCGATAATTTGCTATAATATAAAATCGAAAAAAATTTTTAATGATATAATCGATTTGGTTATAATTTTGATGTTTATAAATTTTATAAATTTTTGGTGCGATTATGATTTGATAAATTGGTAAATTAATTTCTTGATTTCCGATTTGGTTTCCTGATTGAAAGTATATTCAAATTTAGGCGATAATTAAAATAAAAATATGTTAGTTCGAACACAAAAGGTTATGCGTACATTATATATACATATAATATACGCATAATTATGTATGCAACAAAGAATAATGAAGTTACCTAAAAGATAAAGTAGTAAAAAAAGAACGATAATACTCTTTAATAAAGTTTGATTTTATACATAAAACTTATTTTTGAATTTCTTTAATAAGAAAGAGAAAACTTTTCGTTGAACTCAGTAATATCTATTTTATTGCAATAATAATTCACAATTTTTTCTTAACTTAATTAGTGAATTTTGACCGGTTATTATAATTGCAGAAATCGTGTGTCACTTTAATATATCTTTAAATCTGAATCAGTGAAATCTTATTGATTTGCAGTGCTATACTATGATTATCAGTGATTATTCATTGTCTTTCGATGATTCCGCTTAAGAGAGGGGTCTCTCATTGATCGAAATCAATGTATTATCACTGAAAGACATTGTATATATCATTGATTGATATAATTACAAGTATCACTGAAATCAGAGGCTGTTTACCGTCTTTCAATACACTGAATAATACACTGATTCCGATTTAGAGAATACAATAACAAATGAATGGTTTTTTATTACAATATAAATAATATAATTTATTTGTAATAATAATATCATTTTAATAAAAAAATTTAATTAAAAAATATATTACGTATGTATGAATCAAGAATGCTGACGTATTTTGTACGTTATGTACTAATTATTTAATTTAAATTTGAGATATATCGTGTGATTATTGCTGATATTTTTTTATTTTATTGCATACACGAAGAAAAATTAAAATGACATTATTTCATTTAAATTAACTAAAATTTCACGATTTCTGTTCAGTCAGTTTCATCTTTTCTCCAATTTTTATTTCTAAATTATCATTCATGTTCAACATTAAATCTTCTTGTTGATTCATTTAGTTATTTGTAATCAGCCTTTTTTATATTATAATTTTTTTATTTTTACAATTATTTTTATAAATCATATATACAATGTTAACAAAGTATATGATACATATACTTCAGTATATTTTCTATATTATATATCTCTTATAATTACAATAAAAATATTATTCTAAATTCTGAAAAAGTTTTAGATAATTTATTATGTTTGAATATTATTAGTTTCAACGCGTGACTCTTGTAATCTTTGAGTGGCACTTCTTGCGGTCATCATATCTTGAATTTCCTATTAACATTGGCAATGATTAACATGCAATATTTTATGCCGAATCCAGAGTAGAACTTTCTGTGCCTCGTAATGATACGAGTATGCAATATGTGATCGTATTACCTGCAGCGTTTTTCCTTTTGTCTCTGGCACCACGGTGAGCGAATATATAAAGCTGATCATGATGATCGCTGCGTAGATCCAAAAGACGTATTTCTCTGTGATGATATCCACCAACGGCTGATACGTCTTCGAGGCGACAAATGCGAATATTGCTGACGTGATGCTTCCAACGAATCCAGCTATACTTTTCAGATCGGACGGAAATAATTCGCTCAGCATTATGCTAGGCACCGGTGTGAGTCCGAAACACATTGTTGTGAACATCAGGAATGATAGGATCATCAACCATTCGAGATTACTGGGATCGTAATCGTAGTCCAACAGGAAGAAGTGTAAACCTAACAATATCATACCGGTCATCACGCCAAACGATGATATCGCTAACAGAATTCTGCGACCGCAACGATCGATAGCGACTGCCCCCATCCAGCCAATAATTATACCTGCAAAATAATTAGACAAAATAATTTAATCCTCGCGACTTTGACAGAAGTATAAACGGACTTTAAGGTTTGTCATTAGTTAAAACAGATCTAAACAATTAAAGCATAAAACAGTTTTATTAATATAAGATAATCAAAAGATAATAATTGATATTAGTATCAAAAGTCAAACATACTGACTGCACTGATGATAATTACTAAGGTCGAAGGCGTAATCGATGTGATCATTGCCTTCCTCATGATAATCTCCATGTAAAATACAATAGTGTTTAATCCACTGAGTTGCATGAACATGAATAGTAGTACTATCATTATCAAAGAGCGACGATTTTTGGGTTCTTTTATTTGCTCCAATCGTTCCTTCATGCTCATTGTACTTGTAGACTTGACGAAATGTTCCACAGCTTCTATTTCGCTTCTCACATCAGGTTTTCGATAATACCATCGAGTGGCTTGTTCTGCTCTAGAATTATAAAACAATTATATTCACATAGAATTGTCAAAATTTATATATAGAAAATCTACAAGGTATTTCTCAATTATCATAATTATCTTACGATCGTTAAAACAATGATTTTACTTTTTATATATTTGCAATGTACAATTATACTTTTTTTCGTTATAACTCTTAAATATCTCTATTGTATTTTTTTTATATAAGTCATACTTCAGAACTATATATACTTAACAAAGAAATGTGTCTAGATGTAACATGTATTTTACTTAAATCGATATGGATTCGTAGAAAAATATGAAATGTCTTTTAAATATTATTAAATATTATTAAATTAAATATTTTTAAAATAAATAATAAAATTTAAGAGATTGAAATTCTTTCTTTAAAATTTAAGAGAATAAAAGTTCTTTCAAGAAAAAATTCAACAGCTAAATCATATTTCTGCATGATTACGAAATAACAAACTGTTTACTATGTTTAAAAAAATTTTATGATATTTAATACACTTTGTAATCATATCTTTATATTTTGTGGAACTGTACTTTTGCATCTTTTTCCTTGTTCTGCGAATTTAAAGAATTTTTTTAAGAATAACAAAGGTTACAGACATATTAATTTCATTTATATCTACTACGATCTAATACACACGATTTTTTAAAAACAAAGTTTTTTAGAATAGCTTTTTTGTAAAATTGGTTGGTAATATTTATGCCGCAGAATATAACGACAATTTTTTTTATATTATATCTTATTCATATCAAAAACTGTTTTAGATAAAAGTAACTGATAATTGTACAGTGAATCTAAAATGCGTTATTTAATGAATAGCTCGTTTATTTTGTGAAATCTTTTAGCTACTTGTTTAGGTTTCGGTTAACTATTTGATTTAATTATTGAATAAAGCAATTTTTTGATAGAAAATTAAATACAGCTGTGTTTTTCAATTTACACGAATCAGTTCATTCCTAATGTAAATATATAAATGTTTTTTATCGGAAAATCTGACACCAATATGTCAAAAACATTTCGGAAACTTTTCGGAACAAATTTTTTTCTTTTGATATTTCTCTTTTCTTCAAAAATATTAGTACTATCATATAATGATTATGATAAATTGAGCACTCAGTTTAATATTTAATAAAATTTATATGTTTATTGCCGTAAATCATGTAACGCATGAATTTTATTCATTGAATCAATTGAGAAATTATATGACATACGATGCTATTATCGAACGCTAAAATTATCGAAATATTAAATTTATTAAACAAAACCTGTTCTAAACGATGTTTATCATCTTTTTTTCACATTATATCACTTAAATAAAGATACCATTATTAGATGAGAAAAAACTTGCTATTTGAGGCGGGATCAATCATGACTTGTTAAATAAAGATAACAGTCGAATATAACTTTGAATATCTATTTTGTGAAGCAGTTGTACAAACAAAAAAAAATCGTATTCACCTCTTAGTGTTATTGTATCGTACGTAATAATGCGGCGTCTGCGGCAGGAATGGAAAAATAGCCATATAGCATAGCGTTATTATCAAGCTAATGATACCGAAATACATCATTGGCATATTGGGACCCATTATATTACCAAAAAGTGTGCCTATGGGCAATCCGTTGATAATTACACACACCAAGGCGCCACGGATCGATGGTGCGGAAATTTCACCGATGTAAATCGGGTAGCAGCTGAATATCATTCCCATTGATATACCTAATCAAAATAACATAATTTGGTGATGTAGAACTATATATATAGGCTCTAAACTAAGTTTAATAATGAATAAAATTCTGTAAAGTGGGCATGAAATTGAAAACGATTGTTTAAACACTAGAATAAAAGACAATAAGAGGATTGGAAAATTGATGAATAGAATATAATCTACATTAAGAAATATTATGGAATATTAAGGAATAGAAGGGGTAAAGGATTAGCACTATAAAAGACATGATTAATGAATCGATGTATCCTGTCTGTCAAATAGTTATCGTTACCTGAAAATATTCTCGAGACGTACAACCATAGAGGGGAATTGGCGCATATTATGCAAATCCAACTGAAAATCATCGGCACTCCCGTTAATAAAACAGATATCTTGCTGCCGATATATTCTAAAATAAGAGATCCAATGACGGCGCCTAAGAGGCGTCCGAGTGGTAATAGAGAGGCTATCCAGGATCCTTCTTCGTTCGTTACGCGAAACGGCGGATCCTCACCGGTTAATTGCGCTAAATAAGGCGATGTCCAACCGATTGCGAGACCAATACTGATATTCAATAGACATACTACAGCACAATAATTATTTTGTTATATATTATATTGCAAAATCGATGCTCATTCATTTTACGTGAATTTATTTATTGAAATACAAATCTCGTCTTAAATTGGAATAAATTTCATGAATTAACTAACCTGTTAGAGTTGCAAACCATTGAGGCCACAATTGAAGTAGAGCTTCGAATATTTTTGCCATTTTTATTTCAAATTCACCACGGCGTTACACGTATCTGTGAAACACAAATAGGAACGATAAAAAACAGATATTACGTTATTTTATATGATTGCAATTGTTTTCATTCTTAGTCTTTTATATTCTGTCTATCAAATGATGAATTTTTTTCAGATATGCTAATTGGCTATTAATGAAAGAAATCTGTCGAGATCACAGAAAGTTTCTATCTGACAGCAAATTAGCATGTTCGAAAAACTTGTCACACGAAATATTAGACAGACGTGTACAACTCACAAATTTAAGAAATCGCGAGGCACATGCAACATTTAGAATAAGAATCAAAAGAATATAATAATGTCTACAGCAGCTGACACAAATTCTGTTTACGTATATACACAGAGTTATTACAAAAATATCATAAAATATCGTAGATGTTTCGACTCGTAATTAAAAGTTTTTTTAAATTCATATATAGATAACAATAAGTATAAAGATTAATCGTCAATATGATTGAATTGTAAGTAATCGAAGCAAAAGTCATATTACATTGGAGCAATTAATTAAATTAAAATTTATCGCAATAGTCTAACAATCCAATAGATCGTCCAGTAATGAAATGATTGGCATTCGAATAAAGCACATAGGCTGCTGCGTTCCCTTTGGCGTTCACAGCCAGCGCTTGCGATAAGCATCATTTGTCCTTGTTTAACATTTGGTACACAACAAGGATGAAATGATGTTTAAACCGCTGCGGGCACCAAAGCGAACGCAGTCATAGATAACTCATAACGTCCAAAATATGTGGTCAACAGTAATTTTTAGCGATTCAATGTAAACGAACACACCGTAAAACTTGTACAAAATAAAAAATTGCAACTTACATATATGGACGGAGAATCGAAGATTGATATGTACAGAACGTCGGTGATCTTGTAAGAGACGATCGTTAAAGCAGTATAAACACTTCTATTAAAGCAATTACTTCTATTACTTCTAATAAAGCAAGAAGGACGCGTGAACGTTTAAGTAAATAAATTAGAAAATATAACAAGTTAGGCAATTTCGCATCGTTCTAAGGTCAAATGTGTTTTTGCTTATATATGAAAATCATATTGACGATTGATTTTTATACTTATTGCTATCCATATATTGAAGAAGATTTAATCATGAAACGTCTAATAATTGAAACGATATTTTTGTAATAATAAATTTTAGTATATATATATGAACAACCTGTGTCGGCACTTAAACATCATTATATTCTTTTGATTTATATTCCTCAGAATTAAATTTCACATTATTTAAAATAAGTTTCGGAAACTCTTGGAAATCTGTTCGCCCGCAGACGTCTATAATATATCGAGAAAATTATGGTTATCTCCGGCTTGAACTGTCACTTCATCGGATTCGCACACATCGGCACTCGTTTATTTCACATCGGCTACAGCGCGTACATTTTTCATTTATTCGGCGGCGAAAATCATTTTTCGACAATGGGATACGTCAATTCCGCGACGAGTCGGCTGTGACGTCTGTCGATAGTACATACAAGCTTGATTCGAGAATAAATAGTCGCTGTGGTTTTTTTCTGTGACAAACGTGTATGAAATAAGGCACTTGTATTAACGTGGATTAGATATTGAATGAAGAGAAAATGTGGATGGAATGAAAATGCATATAACTTTCTAATTCAGAAGCACACATTGCCTTCGATATTTAAAATTACATCGACCGCTTTACTGTGCAAGATTTTCCCGATTGTATGTACAAATTAAATTTAAGTATATTATGTTGTCACTTTCTTTACGTGTTTATATTTATAACTTGAGTAGAAATGAATCTAGTCGATCTGATTAAAAGTCTAATGATTGGCTAGTACTAATCAGTTTTCTAACTCATCACTGGTTATAATTACTGGTTGAAATATTCATTATCGTTTATATGATGTAATTGCTGCGTAGCCAGCAATTTTAGATTTGTCAGCAGATTCAGATTGAGGTTGTTTTATTTCATAAAAAATTTATTTAGCAACTGAAAATCTATACATAATGTGACTATAGATTCGTGTAACTATAGATTTTCTATACTAATAGTGTATATCGAAACACAATCTTTGTGTACCGAATAAATAACAAGTTACAAAAAAAAGATGATATAAATAGTTCAGATCAGATAGCTAAGAGAAGCGAATGTTACATTATTAGATAGTAGCTATGTATGACACAACTTTTCTATCTCATGACTAGACGAATATGAAGTTCAATTTCTAACAAACATGATTGCATGATTTATTTTGTATAAATAGACATTAACGTTGAAAAATTTTAATTAATTTAAAAAAAATAACAATATAAAGGTAAACTTTATATGGCCTATGTTTTCAACTCACTTTTATAAATCAATTTATTTCTGAAATTCTATAGTATATATAACGTAAATTATAATGCTTAAAATGCATTTATTGATAAAAGTTGAAAATAGTAGAACTTTAAGGCTTTAATATATAAATAATATGTAAATAATATATAAAATCATATGAAAACAATAATAATCAAAGGTTTTGTGCTGAACAATTATTCAAAGTAATAAGTAGAGGTCGAAATGTTTGTTTTTTATTTTGAATAATTTGTTTAGTACTAAAAATTTAATTTAGCGTAAGCACATTATTATTTTCATTTGAATTTATTTTTTATTTTTCTCACGTTGCGTGATATTTTATATATAAAAATATTATTGTTTGGTTACTAAACATAAAAATATTATTGTTCGTGTACCGCATATATATATATATGTATATGTATGTATACGAATATACATATGTATATATCATTACTTTTTCACCGCAACCGTAATCGTAAATAAATTCTTTTAAAATCTGATCATAAAAAAAAATGCAATTTCAGTTTTAACGAAATGCAAAGCTTTGAAACGAAATACTCGAAAATGTCATGGTGTTGAACAAAAAAAAAAACACTCAGGAAAAATTGTGATATTTTTAACGGCTTGCAGAAAAAACCTATCAAGCTTTATAACGGTGCACTGATGCTGTTAATGGCATCGCTCAGAGACCAATCGTAAGTGCTAAGTACACACGCAATGTACCACTATAATAGAAAAACGATGATCCTCTATTTGCGTGTGGCAGTAAATCGTTAAACATTGTGGAAAACGTTCGAATACCCTTTCATCACAAAAATTACTACGTACGTTTAATCAATACGAGTTATCGTAGTTCTAAACCGTCAATTTTAGTTGTCACCGTGAAAATTAATTCCTCACGATCGCTGTCAAATAGGTACCTCAAACGATCGCATCATCCTTGCGGTTGCGCTCTTCGACGTGTAACACGTAACAAAGTAGTTTTCTGTTTTTTCTTTAAACAATGAAATAAGAAAAAAAGATAACATTTTCATACGAAATATCGCGCGCTTGCCTTACTTACAATAACGTGAACATTTAATGCATATCCACTTATGTAAACTTCATGAGAGATACCGCTCTCTCGTTTGCGTAAAAGAGGAAATTTTATCTATGTTTTTAGTAATGCGGAATTACGTTGCATGATTTAAATTTTATTAAATCCAGAGGATTATTTTTTATTTAATTTAACTTTCCAAGATCAATATTCACAACAGAACTTGAAATCAACGTAAAATTGCTTTAGATTTGTTAGCTTCGAGAAGGAATACTTGTTTGTCGATCAAATGATCTCCTATCATTGATAAAAACTCACGTTTCACTGAAAACAAATATCAAGACACACGTTTGCTGCTAAAATCGGTAACAGATTTGCGTTAAGTGATCCAACGAAGATAAAAATTGTTGCGCGTTTGCGATGCGAATCTCACAGAAGGGCGATTTTCCAGGCGCGACGTTAGGGCGAGCGACGCCAAAACCGTGGAAACCGGGAGCTAACTTAAATGGAACAAAATAGGGTTATGTCACACGAAAGGGTACTACCGTCCTCCCTGGTCTCTTACGGCTGGAGGATAATAGCTTTCGAAACGCAGTCTCTCGGAACTCCCGGTTCTTGCGCCGCGAAGTATTTCGTCGCGTTGCGTCACGCGGCTTCTCTTTAACTGACGAGGCGGCAAAAGTGAATGAGGAGTGCGCTTTGCTGTTTACATCGCATTATCTGTAGTTGACGAGTTTATGACCCCTGACACTGCTACTTTCACGCCTACCTCATTCTTCCGTTCCTTCACCGCCTCCGTTTTTGGCTGTCCCTGCTGCGCGCATGCCGGGAAGCGGGTGGTCGTTATCCGGCCGCCCGGAGCTTTCGCGAAACGTCCATTATGGATACTACGTTACGTAATTAGGGACTTTAATGCGGTAAGTCAATTCTTATTATGTGTCGCGCAAGCTGGCTGTCACTTGCGTTCGCAAGCCTGATGATTCGGCGCGAACCTACCCAAAGTCGGTGACTTACTTATCGCATTTGTTGATTCTCGTCATCAGAGTTGTTGACGTTACTTACCGCGTTTCAATTTAGCAACTCATTTAACACACACAGTGTTCTTATTTTGTTTACGTATATTGTTCATTCTAACTCCGCGTGATAAAAATGATATACGAACTTGGCTTTATACATATGGATTTTTGTCTGTATTTGCCGAATAAATAGGGAAGACTGGGGCAATTCGGAAGGTCTTTTTTTTCTTTTGCGTCTCCTGAGTCTTGTATTTATTAAAAAAAAGGTTGGACGGTTTGAAAGGTTGAACCTTCCCCTTCACAATGCCGTTATAGATAAAATACGGAAATGTANTATAGATAAAACACGGAAATGTACTTGCTTTGAACTACATATAAAAATGTCGACCAATGCCAAGTATTTCGAATAGCCCCAAGCCCAGGGTAATTCGAAACCAGTCCGGGAATATTCTAAAATTTGTGTTTTAAAATGAAAAATGTAAAAAAG
>QKQZ01018283.1:0-11330 GCA_003595255.1 Solenopsis fugax | reverse complement strand
AACATAGTAAATAATACTTGATAAATTAAATTATCGATAGCTACGGCGTATATACCGCAGTTAGCCTAAATGAATTTTATAGTTACTGGTACCAAAAACTTAGTCACATTTAACAAAACTTTTTATAATTTGTTGTATGAAAATAATTATTTGGTTAAGGCTACAAATTGTTTGGTCAAAACAACTATATATTTAGTAACTATCACTATAAAATTCATTTGATCACTATTCAATCAAACTTTAATTGATTTTACCAAACATTTCTCTCAGTGCATACATAAAAATTCAATATATTTTCTGTCTCATTACATCCTGTATTTCCTAAGCAATCTCGCAATTTCTTAAAGCAAATTTCGATTTTAATATTAAACCCGCGCTTCGAGGCTCCTCCGGCTATCGCGAATTTTTATTCGAGTTAGGAATGCGGATGGCAAGCGTCATAAGTTGTCAACATGTCATGTATCGTCAGTGATTGCACGGTACGTACGTCGAAACTTCCGCAACGGGAAATGCACCTGCCGTACTTGTTAACTATAGCGAGAGGGACTGCTACTGCTATTATACACCGACGATGACTGGATAGCGACACGACTGTTTAATAAGTCCGAGCACATACGGATTACAGGACAATTTCTGCGGTTGATTAATACACGGCGATACGGCGCCGATGAGACGAGGAAGACTTCGCATTCGCCCATTACCCTCTTCTTTATTACACATCCTGATTATGTGCTCGTTGCGCGATCCTTGAACCTCACAGGAGTCACAATTCCAAGGTCTGCTCTTACCGCACGTAATCCCGCACTTATCGAGATTTTTCATCGCAAATTATCATCGAGCACATAACTGCCGCGCGCGTTTGCACGTGTCCATCCGGTAGAGTGCGAATTTTTACAATCTACATATTCCATAAATAAGTCTGTCAGTTCGTGATGCATTTCTGTACAGAATAATCTCGGGTGTCTTAAAATAAATATATGATAAAATAAAATGATTATATATGTGCGCATAAAATGCATAGAAAACCATATAATTCATCGCAGCATTCGCGGAAATAACTGATCTCGGCTGGGTATCATTAGACACATTTACTTCACAGCTATTTATCTTCATATAACTTTAACATAATTCTTTTTACATTTTTGTTTCTCCGAAAGATGAGAATTTATGATAAAAACATTACACACACACACACACACACACACACGTGCATGTATACTGTGAGAATCCAGCAACACGATCAATATATTTTACGAAGATTAAAGAATGTTTCTTTGGAGCAGAAGTAAAAAGATTACCTCTGTACTACAACATTTCTCAAATTTTTCAAATACTTGTTCGATGCATAAATATTATCTCTAATGCGGACACTTATTTGATAATTAAGAGTCGGCTCTTTCGCGATATTGTTTATGTCATGCCAGAGGCGAGAAATGACATGCAATGAATTAATTATTATGTACGGCTTTATTTTTTAATTTTTTCTTAGAAATATAATAATAATTTCGTAATTCTGAAGTATGTAAATTATGCGGCAACCTGAGACATCTATTCGACACATCACATAGAAGTAAAATAATCCCTGAAGTAATGATACATTTCTCAGCTGTTAAAAATCATTACGGTGATTTATATTATATTTTATAGGTTTCAAAATTACGGAATTATTACATTTTTGAAGGTAGACTAATAAAGCTGTATGTAGCAATTAATTTATTGAATGTCATTTCTTTCCTTTGTAACTTTTAACTACAGTATGGGCATCGTTATATTGTTATTAAACAGATATTGTACATGGTAAAAAAAAGCTGGGCAATGATACTGTAACAATACCGATACTATCGGTTAAAAGTTACAGAGGCGAGAAATGGCATGCAATAAATTAATTGTTATGTACGATTTTATTTTTTAGTCTTCCTTTAAAATAATATAATAATTTCGAAATTTTGAAACCTGTAAAATATGCGGCAAACCATCGAAATAGGTTTTCGATAGCTGAAAAATGTACCATTATTTTTGATGTTATAAACAATATCGTACTGGGATAGCTGAGTTTTAATCTGTTTTCTATTATATTTTCTACGTTATTTTTCCCCGAAATTTATTCTCAGTTACGGTAAATCTGATGAGAGCACATTTTTAACACTAATTTAGATCTCGTGCGAAATCGTAACGTTTTACCAGCGAAATGCAAATGAGTCACAAATCGTTGAGCAGCCGAGCCGTCGTTCGCCATCGTTGGTCGAACGATCCCAAAAGTGGCGTCGATCGTGGGGGCTCGTGCAACAAAGCGTGAATTACGACAGGTCCGTTGCATACATTACGCGCCGCCGATATCCCCATTAACTCGTCGTCGAAACGTAAATAAACGAGACGCGGAGTCGGGCTCACGGCCTTCGGAAGAGAAAAGGCAGAACGGGACGCGGATCACGCGGGTCCTAACCGCGGCTTTATCGTAAATTCTCTTACACAAGAGTTATCCCGTGGCATGTACGCGTGAGCGTTACCTCGAAGGCGGGAGTGGTGTGCCCACACGTGCCTCTCGAAAACTCGAAGGTCCGAACGCTGTCGCGAACTGTTATTTATTTATTCTCTCCCTTGCGCGACGGTAGGACTAAGTCGGAGAATCCTGACATTGATATCCCCGAATCCTTTGAAGAGGTAGTTTGAACCTCGCCGAATTCACGCTCTCGAGATATTCGGGATAAATCCGCGATATCACTGCCAACAAGGACGCGCTTATTAAAAAAGAGAAATCAAGACTGCGCTCAGATTTAAAGTGTTAAATATATTTGAAAAATGATACAAACGAGAGTTATAGTATTAAATAAATAGTAAATTCTAATATTAGATGCTATTAAATAGATTACAGTTTTAAATATGTGCAATCAATTTAAGGATGTTTTGACTACACAATACGAATTAAAAGTCATCGAAATTTAAAAACTGAAGGCTTCTCTAGGTTTATTTTTTTTCTAATCAACGACAAAAAATTTAGTCGCGAATACCCGAATTTTGATCCTGAAACTAGCTGCAAAGAAGGAAACAATGAAAAATTTGATTTATAACGAGTTTTGCAGCGAAAATTACTATAATTTGCTATAATTTTAAATAAATAACTTTTAAACGAATAAGTGGTTCTAAATGAAGTTTTGCACGAATATTTTTTAGAGTTTTATTAGTATATGTAAAAATTTTGATTTAATTGGCAATGCTATTTCCTCATCAAATTTGCAAATAAGTACTGCAAAACGCGATTTTACGTAAGAATCAAGAGTAGACAAAGAATTAAATAACCTTTAAACCAATAAGTGAATTGTACTCAAATTTTACACAGATACTCAAACGTGTAATGCCAGAATATTCTATGAAATTTTTATATTTTTGGTAATGTTTTGAGATATAACACATGCATTCTTAAGATCATAAGTCTTCAGAGATTGAATCGAAATCTATGAAGACGAAATTAATCGCGTTAATGATTGTAAAATTGTCCGAGCGCGATGCGCTTGCATTTCCTGAAACCTTGTTGATAGTCAATGTACCATGAGTCATCGGAGCATCTCGATTAAATCAGGGCACGGAGAATCGCTAACGTATACGTGGAAAGAATTGCGCTCCGTCCCATGGTGCGATCTCGATGAGGTCATTTCAGCCTAGCTTCTGTCAAATTGATTCAGAATCGATCGCGACCGACTGCACGGCCGGATGTGATCAAGTCGCATCACCCACGAGGGCGTCGGGCGTTCGGTATTTAATTGTATGGAAATTAGCCACTGTGGAAATGTATATGTATATGCGCAAGGTTAACATGTATGTTCCTCAAATCACCTTCTATTGTTTTCTTTCTGTATCACGGTCGTAAAGTGTGCTCTGTTGGGTGACGGTATTTTCCCGATAGCGATCAGACAGAACATATATCGAGAACGAAGAGCGATCAGAAGTATAGGATCTCCATTTCACGATTGTTCAATGACCGATTTAAGCGATATGCTGTGTTAATTAAAGATGTACAGTCCTTGTAAAGAAAATAAAACTTGGAAATGTGTTTAATATTAACACTTCAAATAAATCATACACATATGAAAGTTGTGGGAATAAAAGATTATATTTTTGTTTAATAAGATAATTTTATCGTTTATTTGTTATTAAAAATTGTATTATTTTTTACAACATTAAGAAAAATCTCAATTTTTTTGTTTAAGTGCTTTAAGTATTCAAGATGATTTATACAAAGTTATATTGTGATTGCCTATTTAGTTATTTTGTAAATAAACAATAAATTTTGTTTATCTTACAGAACTGATTTCTGCATCGCAATGAAACTTTACATAAATAATCTTGAACATTTAAAGTAATTAAATAAAAAATTCAGATTTTTTCATTATTATTTATTTCATTATTTCATTATTAATTATATTTTCATTAAAGTATATGTCTACTTCTTATTGAAATAATTTTTTATCTAGATAGAAAATCGCCGCCAAATTTTTTCTACTACTTTCAAATGCAATATAAAACAATCTGTACTTTTTTTTCATAATTTTCTTAATGTTTTGAGAAATATCCTATAAATCCTTCATATATTTTAAGGATGACGGATCTAGTCAAGCGTGATAGTCGTTAAGGATAAGTTTAAGATGGGCACAATGTTTTTAGATAGGTCAAATAAACGGAGAAGGTATGGATGAATGAATGGGTAAGGAAGATTATTGTAAACCAAGTCCCTTCTTGGCAATGTAAAGCTGAAGCAATAAACTTCTATTCTATTCCTTCATATATTTTTCGAGTGATATCGTTAGCTGGAAACAATCGCTGTTATTCTCGATCTGCGACTGAAAGTGTAATTAATTATAGACCAACTGCGGTAGGTCCGTACCTTTCACACATAAACTTTTATTTTATGTTCGACCGAGAAACGTATCATTAGCATTTATAGACATCAAATATCGATTTTGTGTGCAAACCATGGTAAGATAGAGAAAAGGAAAGAGAAATGTAATTGAGATGAGATGGCATTTCCAAAAGTAAAACTTTTCTATGATTACAAAATTTTCTAGTTTAGCACGCGAAAAAATTTATCTATTTTTAAGAATTTTTTTTAAAGAAAATTGTACATATTTTTCTGTGCTTTTACACATCTACTTATTCATATTTAGTAAATATCTGCAAATTTTCGTACGAATCAATGTCTATTAGTTTTTATGTTACACAATTTTTTAAAAATAATCTCATTTTTCAAGTCGACTGATATGATTGAGAAACTACTGAGGCTATTGACTTCATATTTTGCATGAAATAAATACTATTGCGATCTATAAATTAATTATTTTTTCATTTTTATTATATGTTAAAGTCAATTGATTTTGTTAAAAAATCGATACTTATTTTTTTAAAACGGTATCATTTTAATAATTTGCAACATTTCTCATTTATCCTAATGCAATGAATAGACATATAATATTTTATTACGCAAAAGTTGATGTCGATAGCTTCGGTAGTTTTTGAGAAATCGTGTTAGCCAACTTGAAAAATATGTTTGGTTTTAAATTTAAATAATATAAAAACGAATAAACATTTAGTCATACGAAAATTTGTAGATACATATTTATAAAATATGTATAAATTGGAAAGTGTAGAAGAATATATGCAACTGTTTTCTTTAAAAACAATTCCCAAAAAGCTACTTTTTCACACCTCTAAACTAGAATACGTCCTTAATTTCGCAAGAACATGTTCAGAAGTGTGACCAATTATCTTTAACTATGAAAGAACAGAAATGTGAAAAGCCGTAAACGAGCTCGTTCCTGTGACTTCACTTCCAAATGGCAAGGATGGGGACGAAGGGTGAAGGGCTCTCTCATAAAGTTTGTCGAATACGGACGAAAGATAAGGAAGAGCTGGAAGGAAAGCGAGTTACTCGAAGTTACTCGGAGTACAGCGGCTGTTCTGGGGATTGGGGAAGCCCTCTCGATTCTCCGTTGTGTGAGGTTATTCTCCGGTGTCCCGGGATCTAGGAATAGAACTCTACTTACAGCATCACCGCTTCTCGTCTCTTTCTATTTCTCTCTCTCTTTTTCGTAGCCGCAGGGACACGACGAGCAACGGCTAAGGCGCCGTCCACAACCGACCGTCGATGTCTGTCATCGTCGACCATGCGTCTCGCTTTTCTCCATTCACAAATCTCCCTATGCCGTACGCCACGACTGCTGTTATTGTTCTCGATTGAATGACTTTTATAGACTTTTTGCAGAATGACATGACTTTGAATGAAGTTTCTTTAAATATGCAGATAGAAGAAGCTAACTTAAGAAAAATGCTGGTTATGCATTGATAAATCTATAACACAATTTGGTATAAATTAAAATTCGTAAACTTGCTTTGAATCTCAAGTCTATTAAGAAGAGATTAGTTTTTTATTTAAGTAAATTTTCGTTTGATAAAAATTCAAGTGCAAATCGCGTCGTTCGTACGAAGATACAAAATTCTATTCAGCGAGAAGTCTGTCAATTTGTTACAATAAAACATTTTCTTCGTCGGAAATTTATTTCTTTACGCATCAGGATGAAATTTTATTCATTGTTTCATTCGGTCTGTTGACTCAACAAAAAAAAATATCTTTTAGCATTTTCAGCGTTTGTTTGCTAAATTAAAAGTGGAAGTAAATCGTTTTAAATCTGTATATTGGAAAGGTGTCTATTCGTTTTCCTATCTTATAGTTGTAAGCTTTTTGTATAGAAAAAATACTAATAGACTTAGAGTAGTCGACGTTAACCGTGCTGACTATTTCTACTTTCTATCATTAATATATTTCTACATATTAATTGTGTCGTTTGAGCGCTAATCTAGATTTCATATTTGTGTGTTGCAGGTCAATGTGACGACTCCGCTGCCGCGCGTCGTGTCGGTGAGTGAAAAATTAATGTTTATCTTACAATTAGATGATTAGAATCACATATACTGAATGCAGTGTACGTATACTGAATATGTATATGTTCTGCATAAATAACACAACGAACGAAAGAAAGGAAACAAAATCAGAGAGAGAGAGAGAGAGAAGCAAATCCTGAAGCACTTTGTAGTTTGCGAACGCGATCCCGAATCGATGATTTAAGAATCAACTTGGCTCCTTTCTGACCCCGATTCTCATGGAATCCCTAGAAAGCCTGATCTTAGCTCGAGGTTCCAGCTGCATTCTTCTGCGTTCGTTTCTCGAGTGCATTACGCTCTTCGAACGAATCAACTCCGAAAAGCGATTACTAAATTGCTTAGATTCTCTTCTCGAGGTAATAGTATAAAACACTTTATATATTCAAATGTATCAGGAGCCAATAATAAAGCCAAAGAAACATGAGATTTGCAATACCAGTAAATATGATTTTTTCGTCTTTCGAAGAAAATTTTTAATGTAATTTCTCTTCAGTCTCTCTCTCTTATTGAAATGCAAAAAGCTCTCTTTTTACTGAAACATACAAAAAGCTATTTGTAGATCTTTAATTTTATAAATCAAGTCATCATTTATCGCAAAACCTATTAAACGTGATATCTCACAGTTGTACCACTTTTATACAATCAATGCTCATCGCGCAAATCAGACTATATTTTCGCTCTTTGCAAATTTTCAATAATTCTTCTTTCTTTCCTCATTTTACTTTTATTTCATTGTTCTTACAATGTTGTCTTACAATTATCGTCAAAATTGGCTAATGTGGCCAACGACGTTCTCGATTTCTCGGAATGCAACTTTCAAAAGACAGTCGCGACGGAGAAGAAATATCGCAAAGACGTTGCCGGGGCATCCTTTGGTAAATCGAATTAAGCGCACGACAGAAACAAACTCTATTCTCGTGAAAGCAACGGGGAGACCCGCGACTAGAATTCGGTCAAACGTGAGCGTTACGAGGTGAACGTGAGATGACCCTGGTCCTCCGGTTGTCGCAACCTCGTTTCCACTCGCCCTCCTGCCGCTGCGAAACTGTCGACGATGGAGAAATCCGACGAAACGTCCTTGCTCGATGGAAAAGAAAAAAAAAAAAGAAAGAAAAGAAACAGCGCGCTGCCCCGTCGCCGTTTTCAAGATTGAAATTTACTTGCCTCCGATGTGCATCGTCGCGGTTTTGTAAAATTTATTTATACTTTGCATTAACGCACGTTAACGGATATTGACGGATATAATAAGAATTTACATAACAGCGCAGCCTTCAAGCGCATAAACTATTACGATTGGATATATAATGGTACATTGTAAAAAAAATTCAGTAAATTTGCATATAATATTGTAGATATAAAAATTACATGATTAATCCCGTAAATATAAAAAAAATCATGTAATTTTATAGAAATTATATAATTCCACAAAAAATATGTAGATTTGCTTTTATTCAGTAAATAGTTCTTATTTTATACGGAAAATTATGTATATAACAGGATATTTAAATATATGTAATTATCTAAATTTTTGTAACATTACGTAATACAACAGTATTTCATATATCGCCGTGAAATATAATTCAATTAACATTCACTGTGCATGCGTGAAAACTCTGTCCACCTAACATCACTTCGGGGACAGTAAGTAGTCATTCTATTGTTTATAACATGAATGATAGAGAGACAATATTTGAATGTATAATATGTAATACAATTGCAAAACGTATTGACCTTATCATTTCTATAATTTTCCATACATGTTGTATTTACTTCTACAATCTGCTTAATTACAAATTACAAAATTAATCTTACCCTTGTACATTGCAAATATACAAATGCATGGAAATTTACAACTATTTAGTAACTTTACACCTATTATAGTGGGTAATTTTTAGAAAATTTTTTTACAGTGTACTTCAGTAAAACTTTTTCTCTCTTATTGTTAGTATAATCTAAAACTAGTCTCTCCGCTCATCCCTGAACTGCATAAAGATTTTAGCACGTGTCACTATGCTCGATTAAACAAATCGCGACGCATTTCTGTCGTTTCTGCGTAACCGCGGCATCGATCGCGCCGTAATTGCGCGTTTCACGACAGCACGCGTTGTATTGTACCAGACGATCTCTCCATCGATCGATCTCTTAGTTGGCGCCGCTGGTATGAACACGTTCGTAACCAGACGACGATATTCGTCCTCTCCTCGAGCGATCTTCGATCACCGGTGAGAGTAGAGGATTTCATTGCTGCATAAATATAATATAAAGAATATATCGTGGTAAATTAATAAATTTTCGTTTAAAAAATTTCTACATGTATCATAATAAATTCGCACAAAATTTCGAGCGTCGCTCGATCGTCACGTCGCGTCGCACGCGCGTGATTCAATTTCTAGCGGCTCTTTTTAAATTGAACAGTCCGAGAGAGCATTATGATTCACACCGGAATCCAGATGACGCCGAATAACCACATTCTCGCGGAGCGGAGAGGAGGAGGCCGAGGAGGACATAAGAGACGAACGTGTAACGGAGAAGAAGAGGAGGAGGAGGAGGAGGAGGAGCAAACCGTCGCAGATGCGCGTATTTATATGCGTGCGGCTAGTGACGTGCTCACGCATACGCCGGCACGCTTACGCACGTACGGAACGCGACATGCAGGCACAACGGCGTCGCGGGGCGCCGACCGTCTCGCTCGGCGAGGTTCCTGGCGTCAGCCTGTCGGGCCTCCTGGGTCCCTCCTTGAGCTCCTACGATACCCATCGAATCTACGACCCTCCCTCTTCTTTCTCTCCGCCGCACCGTCTCGCTCCCACGGTCGCTCGCTTTCTCGCTCGCTCGCATCGGAGACGCTTTTCAATTATTCGCCGCATCGCGCTTTAAATTCCAGACTTTAGAAACGGGCCACGATTGAGTTAGACACTGATCCTGCTATTTTGCAAGTTACAGCGTTGCGCGCCACAGTCTAATTCGATTTATCTTTAAATTGTTACCTTCCCATTCCATAGTCGATAAGATTTTAGTGCCACTTGCGATTTGTATTATTAATTATTTCATTTCTTTAGATGCGAGGAAAAAAAGTTTTGCTGAAGTATTCAGGAATTTAGCTAAACTTAAAAATAATTTTGTTAAACCATCAAAATAATTATGTAGATTGTAGAACAATTAGCGTGATGAACGCTGCAACAGATTTGGACATATATTCCAGCAACGAGCTTGAGATTCATACATAATTATATCGATAGTTCAATAAATTATTTTCAGATCTAGCTAAATTGTAATTTTTACACGGAAAAAACAATTTTGCTGAAATGCAGATCTGAAAATAATTGTGTTGAACCATTTAAAAAATTGTATCAGGTGTTCAACTTGGTTGCTAGAATGTCAAAATTGTTCGCAGCAACATTATGCTTGGGTGTCCTACATAATTATTTTGATGGCTTAACATAAAATTAATTTCTGATTTGTATCTAGTTAAATTTTCAAAAGCAGTAAAATTTTTCTTTCGGTGTAGATACTTCAGCATAAAATTGTTCTTTTCATGTGATTGTTTTTTTGATGCAAAAGAAATATCCAAGATCAATAAAATTTATTCAAAGATTTTAATAAAAATCTTTTTTCGCGTCACACGCAGTTCTTCATTCCTACTTCTTTCTTAAGAGAAAGAGAAAGAATTTACATATATATTTTATATACTTTTATATAACACAAGTCTTGTTCTATCATTATTAATTTTGTTTATTCTTTCTATCATAAGAGAAAGAATAAGCAAATATAATACTTGCTCCAAAATAAACAGATTTTTCTCTCTCTTCATTCTCTCTTTTTGCGCGCATTCTCGTCTCGTAGATTGGAAATAACACGAACAATTCTCTCTCACCCCGTGAGCACTTTCGCAAAGGCACGCACACCAGAACGTTGCGATGCCCTCCCGGTGCGTCTGCAGAATGGCTAGTCCAAGTTACGATATCGTCGTCTGCGGCGGCTGCGGTTACGCTAGGGCATGTTGCGCAAGTTAGATCGAAGAGCTTTCCCTCGACACATAATGGCTGGCACTTAGACATATATTTTTCTCTACGCGAGAATATCTTTTATAATAACATCAGGAATTTCTTTTCTCTCTACAGAAGAAAATCATATATCTGTAATTCCGCTATTCCCTTTTAATATGATCACCGACCCGTATATCAATTTATTAATAATTTGTCCTTCTAAAAGCTACAAAAATGAATTTAAAGACTTTGTTATTCGTGTAAAATTATCATTATTACCTTATTTAATTTATTTAAATATCTCTTTAAATTATTAAAAATGATTTACAAGTTTTTTATATTTTTACCTTTCATATAAATTATTAAATTTTTCTATAAAATTAAAATATTATTAATATTATTATTAATTATTTT
>QKQZ01018281.1:0-23162 GCA_003595255.1 Solenopsis fugax | reverse complement strand
TTCTGAATTACAAGTTATATATTACACAATCATACAAATCGTTATTGCTGAGCCTTCTAATACTAAAAAATAATTATTATATATTTTAAAAATTAAGTATTTTTGATAAAAGATATTATTATTGTAAATTTAATTTTAAATATATTAGGTTGGCAGTGATTCTTTCTATTTCATTCTTTTCTATGCTAAATAGACGAGTCGCTTTCCTTACCGCACGCCCCTCGAAAAAGGTGAATAAACTTCTTAATTAAAATAAAAGTTTTTCTTTTCTTTTACAACGCTTTCACGTTTGATGATTAAAATTTCTTTTTTACATTCGTTTTTTACACATTCATTATTACATCATTGACATTTTAATGCCGTTTCTCTGGACAGAAGGGACAGAGACGATCATGTTTTGCCGCTGCAAAAAAATTTAACACCGAAAAATTTTGTGTTTTGTTGCACGAAAACGCGTGAGTATCGTTTACAATTGACAAATTCGAGCAAAGTCAGCGAGAAGCGCAGGGGAGGAGGAGGGTACATTGAGCAGGCTGATCGTATAATTTTGCACATTGTAAAGCTCAACCCGTGGCAGGGTGGGCTCGATAGAGAAAAGGGGAGTAGAATTACCTTTCGTAGTTGAATAGAACGCACCTACGTAGGCACGTAGGACGAGTTGTATAGCGGAGCGTAAGTGCGCCTCGAATCAGGGTCGGGACGCTACAGAAAAAACAAGAAATCAACTTTCATATAATACATCTTTCGTACCGTGAAAACAGCAGGATGATGTCGCGATTTCTTGCTTACTTCTATCAACGTACATCCTCTAATTAAAATTTTCTATTAGCTAAAATTATTTTAATCCAATTAGTAATTAGATTTATTTTTAAGTAGCGTTTTTCTTGCTGTTACCAGATGTTAATATTTAACAATTAATTATTAATAATAAATTTACATGTATATTGTTACATACAATTCTTAAGGTATCTTTTATTAAAGCTGAAAATTTTAGACGATTATTAAATCCATAGGCGGAACGGAAGTGCAGCTCGTTCCTTCGAAGCATCGCCATACGAATTTATAGCTTCGAAATCCGCCCCTGCAACGAAGCATGGTGCGTAACAGAAGTGCGTAGGCATTGGTCGTGCACACGTGCAGGGGCACGCGTCGTGACAAAGGGCCCGCACTGATCCACCCCCTTTCTGCCTCGTTTTACTCTCTGCTTCCCCGTCTCTACTACCCCTCTTCCTCATATTCCGTCCCTCTTGCCTCTCGCGTTCTTCTACGGCTGTCGACCGCTTCGGTCGCTTAACGCGAACGAAAGTCTGAAGCATTCGTCATGCTATTAGCGCTTTTTAAGCACGTGGGCCCCCGCGGCGCATCGGGGCTGCGCGAATTTTACACGTTGAACTTGCGCTCGTGCTGGCTCGACTTGACCGATAATCGTGAATCGAGGGACTTTGCTCTACCCCATCGCACCGGAAGAACGAGTCACGTTCGTGCCAGGCGGTGGTAATCGCCTATAACGAACCTACGACGGGGCCAGTATTTTCACGATCAATACTTAAATATAGGTAATAACGATAACTTTGTCCTACGTTTAGCGAAACTGTGGTAAACTGTGGCAAATCGACAGAAAACAGTCAGACCTCTGGAAGCGACAATAGATTCTATATAGACACGGGAATTTAAATGAAATGTAAACTTAAGGGGTGCCGTTGCAAGACGAAAGACATCACGTTTTCCGCCACTGCCAATGTGATCAAATAGGCATTGCATTGTCATAATAATACGGTCATCAATAACCCCGACGGTTATCCCTTTAACAATAAACATGGAAAATTAGCCGGGAACGTCAGTTGTGGATGGTGCCCCACGCTCGCCCATATATAGAAGAGCGCGCGCCCGGGACTGCCAATACTAAGCCGTGGTGAACGAGAAAGCCGCGACCGAATTTATAACGAAATATATAGAGCGGCAACCCTCGCAGGAGAGGAACTTTAATCTCCTGATGCCGAGGGGTACCGATGAGGAGAAGTGGAGCGGGCGCGCACGCCACGGCGCGGAGTCCCACGAGAGAAGTGCTCGTGGGGATTATGCGCGAGAACGGGGCCCCACCGCCGTGGGGCCCCACCAAGTGGGTTCCCCCATTGTTGGGAATCTTCTCCGACGCATAATGCCCCCGGATGAGCCTGTAAACTTATCAGTCGGACGGTCGCGAGCGGCATCGATGCGCCGCTCGATAATACCGAATCTCCATGATATACCACGGCGGGAACGAGGTCGATCGGGGGAGGGGGATATTACGATCGCAGGATATTCGCCCCGTCTGGGTACGTAAATCAGGATCAGATCATTTTGTGCTGCGGCGCGCGCAAAGAGCTGCTCGTTCGCCGAGGCCGAATACGCCTTTGAAAATATTTCAGTCCGTTTTGCCATTTTGCGCCCGACTATCGGATCAACATATCCGGGGACTTTACGGGGCCCGATCGCGCCTACCACGATTTCGGACTCCACCCCGGTTCGACGTCGCCCTTAAATGGCATGCACTCGATATACGTTATCCTTGCAATGATAATCGCTGAATTACGCACGTTTAACGCGCGATAAGACGCGATGCTTAGACGCTACGGTCATGCAAGAATACGCACATATAGGTCGCTTTATATTCCTTGCGTGACATCCTTACGTGTATTTTTCTTATATCACGTCGTATAAATTCCAATTGTGCGTTACGCGAAGAGCAAACCAGTATCGAGTTCCCCGACGGTCGTTTCCTTCACTTTACTCGAGAAGGAAGCATCCCGTCATCGCTAACGAGCATCATATGTGAGAATTGATCCTTTCCCGTTTTCAATGAAAATAATGAGCAAGCGAGAGGAGAGAGTATCGTATCGAGGAAGATTTCATAAATCACCGTCTTAATCGCTAAAGACTAATCGGTGTCACGTGTAAACCGTTTGCACACGAATTGCGTTAATCCCTTGTGGGAGGAGAGGATCTTTCCTACATATGGGAAAGCCACACCGCCACATCGCATTATTCCCATAAACAGATTTTTCCCAGCTGTTACGGAACGGAAAATTACTGTTTTTTTTTTATTCTTCTACCCCCATAAAACTGCTAACTGACAACTGTAAATTATCAATAAAATAATAATTTAGATTTATAATAGAGACGTGTAATATCTTAGACTCTAGACATTTATCGCATTTTAATAAATAATGTTGCTCGCTTTGCGAATCTAAAATTAAAATTCTGCGCACAGGGTTTTATATAGACACAGCCCCAGTTTACATAATGTATATTATAAATTCGGGCCTCCGTTTTAATCGCACGGTTGGTTTAGGGGCTCTCAGGTTTGGGCGCACAAATGCAGACTAGATCTAGGTCGAATCCTACTGAACCCTCCGATCCCTTAAGCATAATCAGTACAGCCCCCAGCATGAAAAGCTTTTTATCGCGGTTGCTTTCTAAATTATAATTTACGTATGCGCATAAAGATCAGTTAGGTACACTCTAATTCAATATTCAATTCAATCATTATTTTGCGTAGCAACTACAGCAATTCCTGATTATTTAATGTAAAAGTGAATCTTGAGTCGTTTTTTCAACCAATTTCTCTTACTTTCTGTCTTTTTATTTCTCTTTCCAAGACAAGTACCTTTAAAAGTAATTGCTAATAAAATCAAGTCTTAAAGCGGAACACATTTTTATGAAATAAAGCACAAGCTTCAAATAATATCCTTCAATGGACATTTTAAAACCGGTCTTTTTTATTTTCTCCGAACAAAAATTATATTTCACATTCGGTATGTCACTCTCACGAGCGTACCGCCCCGAAACACGAAACTTCCGCGGCGCGACGAGCGAGTGTGGTTCTTCCTGTCTTTTGCCGCAGTAGGAAATATGCCAGGTGGAATTAAATTATTTTTTTTTTATATTGTTGAAAGATTTAAGTCGTGCGCAACTTGATATTATTTGCAAGTAAGTGTACGGAGCCACTAATGTCATAAGCTACATCACTGTCTTATTAGTTTATCTTTTATGCTATTATATTACAAAATAAAATACTTTATTCAGTTTTATCAGCTGTGTAGAACACATATGTACTTTTTCTCATCCGGCGTTCATAGCGATGAAGATTAAAGCGCTCTGGCAACATAGGACAAAAATGCAACTCACGAAACACATTTGTTTGATGTGAATAGAATCAACTAACAAATGAGATCTATGTAATCTTCGATCATCGATATGAAAATCGCAATATTGCAACAGAAATAGTTTTTATTAAACAGTATGAATAAGTATATAGATTCTATACACAGAAAAAAATTAGTATCAAATCAACAATTCATTGTTTCATATATAAGCAAGAATATAAAATCTTCTTGGAAGAATTTGATAATCTTGATCAGACATAATTTGCTTACATGAAGAAACAAAATTTCTTTATGTTAGCAAATTATGTCTCTTTGAGATTATAAATACTTCCAAGGAGGTTTTATATTCTTGCTTATATATAAAACAATGAATTGTTGATTTTATACACAGAAAAAAAATTAGTATCAAATCAACAATTCATTGTTTCATATATAAGCAAGAATGTAAAATCTCCTTGGAAGTATTTATAATCTCAAAGAGACATAATTTGCTAACATAAAGAAATTTTGTTTCTTCATGTAAGCAAATTATGTCTGATCAAGATTATCACATTCTTCCAAGAAGATTTGATATTCTTGCTTATATATGAATTGTTGAATTGATAGTCATTTTTTTTCTGTGTAGTACGTGTTGTCTACAGAAATGTTTCAGAATTGAAAAAAGTGTACGTAATAATATTAATTAAAATACATAGGCAACTTGATGTTTCTCGATGATGAACGTAATATAATAGAACATGCCGGATAGAGACAGGCGTTAAGTAGACTAACAATATAAGCATGACTACCTAATAATATTATTCCGCCGTCGGCACGCGTATCATCGTAGGGCAATAAGGGCTAAAGTACATAATAATATGGCCCCCTTTAATCGCGTATCGACCGCCGTTCAATTACGCATTAGATTGCCAAGATCACTTTGTCTTTCGTATAGTCTTCTACGGCCGACGCCACCGGTACAAGAAGCGGTAATTGCGGGCAAGGTACGCACGCACGCAAGCACGCACGCACGCACGCACGCACAAATGTGCGCCACGCATTTATTGCTGGGCCGTAGACCCACACACGTAGTGGCACAACCGGCACACGCTCTCTCTCCCTCGGCATATGGTGCGCACGGTCCCCCTTTTTCAGTTCCGGGGGAGAAGAAACGAGGGGCTGCGGCGCGTGCTGAAAATCCCCACCATTTCTTTCTCTCTCTTCCTCTCTTTCTCTCTTCCCTTCCCTTTCACACTTTCGCTCCCTCTCGCGCACGGGCGCCCTTCTCCCTTCTCGCTCCAACCCCGCGATCCAACTCGGCGCGGCACGGCAAAATGCTGAAACGTAACCCATCTATCGATGTCCGCGCTCATTCTCGAAGCGGACGCCATGTAGTGCATACCACGTAGGCATGATCGGCGAACAGAGGTGCTGGTGATACGCGATCGTGAGGATTTCCCTTCCAGCAACGCGAGCGTCTAGCTGGTCCCAGAGGTCTTTGTACTCTGAAGAGCACCCTCGATATTTCCGTTCCGTTAGCGCTCCCTTTCGTAAATCAACGTGGATCAGATTGTTCGCTACATGATCCATGTGAATCATTGCAAGTGAAGAGTGAGGAGTGAAGAGTGTGATGAATGAAGATTTTCAGTCGAACGGATTACTCGAGTGCGTGTAGTTCAACTTCCGAGGAAATTTTCCTCTCATTCACATTGGAGACGCCAGAAATATCTTTTTATAAAAAAGTAATACGAGTTAATTGTGTCTGGTGCGGTCGTCGATAATTTAAAACACAAGACAGGTCGAACTTGACAATTTTCCATTGATGCCAAAGGAAATCAAACACAAAAGCGTGAAGCTACCGCTCGTTCGGACATTAGATCAATATTAATCCCTAATTGTTTGAACGTCCGCGGTGTCTTCAACGATTTGCAGTGGATGGCATAGTGACTGCTGTTAGCAAGATCACATTCGCGATTTAGATCGTAATATTTGTGTCTTGTGAAAGTGTAATAAACAAAAATCCAAGTGCCTTCAACTTTTTTGTGTCTCAAGTTTTTGGCGACCAACTTGTAGCGAAACTGTTATCCGTCAGTATAAACGTTTGGAAGTCGAATATGTGTTGAGATCGTCAAAACTAATTATCTTCATGGCATGCATTAGAGAGTATTTTCGTCAAATGTCACCTTAATCTTCGGTGAGTATTTAATTAGGAAGTCATATATTGTTTTAAAAATATAACGTCATTTATTATGGTGCGCTTAATAGCAATTGGTTCGATAACGTCACTAGCTTGCAAGCTATCTTCAATTGAGAGTAAATTAAATTGCGTTTTATAATTGATCCACGTGTTAACTCAAAGGTTTACTACAAGATTATTTTGAATCACAATGATTCGACAATTAGTTAAATGCAAACAATAAGTACAACTGAATTTATGATGCTTGATATTAGACGGGAAAAATGTTTTCTATTAAAGATAACTTGCGTTAAGATAGATTTGTTTTGAAAGATCTCGATAGTTAATTTCCGAGGAGTCGACGACCGTCTCTCGTGGAGAAGAATAGACGGTGACCTCATGCTTTACTTAAGCCGTGGCGACCGGCAGCGAGACAATTAGATCTCGGTTTGGGTCATCAGCTTCATGAGTTAGTAAAGGAAGAAACTATAAGCTCTTGTAAAAGCCTACAGCAAAACATTCACGCATTTTTATTTCGTATCGTCAGCTTTCGGAAAGATTAAAAGTTTATATAAAGTATAAAATTAAATATATATTAATTTCTGCACAAATAAATATTTTAAAATATCTATCATTAATCACAATTTGAAAATGTTATATCCTCACACCAAAGATTTATAACGCTTTTTGCGAGCACGACAGGTTTGACCCAGATTTGAATTGATACTCAATCATGGAGTCGTCGAACGGTCTGTGTCGATAATCGCCTTTGTCCCCAACAAGAGGAAACGTTTTATTTATAAGCCCGGCAATTAGATTCGTCCTCGACAAGCATTAGTGTCGTTTATCGACCGGTTAAGTCCGCTGTATCTCTTAACGCAACTCGTTTAATCAACATTATTGTGGAAATTACGCGGTAGAAAACACAATACTTCGCGTAGAATTCATAATTTATCAAGATATCGCATATAATTTTTAACATAGATGCAAACATGTTATTAACCATGTAATCCCATTTCTATTATATTAATTATGGTATATTTGGCCTTGTTATATACTTATTTATTATTCAATTAAATTCAATAATAAACATCCTTGATAGTAGTTGGTTAATCACTTAAAACATTGTTGACGCTATTAAACTTCACAATTAGGAATTAATTTTTTTCAGTTTGGAACAAAATCACGGTATTACTTCGATGAAAGTTCACGTATTCTAAATATTCACGCTGATTCGTGTCGCCGACAAACACTCGTTGGAACGAGCACAATGGCGACCATGGGGGTAACAGTGTTTTGCAATAGAGTACAGATAAACGGCAATGATCAAGAACAATTGATGTTGCTACGAACGTTACAAGATAACGAGAATAATATCATCGGCAATCAACCAACGTTGATAGTACCGAAAAATAATGCCAGCAGTAATACAACGAACTCTACGACAGTGTTACCTCCATACGATCCCTCCAGGCTGAAGAAGCATGGCAAGAACGGGCAGCCACCGCCTGTTGCTGTCGCTCGAAGAAATGCCAGGGAGAGAAATCGCGTGAAACAAGTGAACAATGGATTTGCCACATTGCGACAACATATTCCGAGCCATATTGCCGCGGGTTATGGTGACAGGGGTAAGAAATTGTCGAAGGTGGAGACGCTCAGGATGGCCGTAGAATACATCCGAGGCCTTCAGAGGCTCCTGGCCGAAGCTGATGGTATTGAATATGATTCCAAGACCGTTATCGGTGCGCAGTGCGCTCCTTCTCCGACTAACAGCGTCATCTCTTCGACTCATAACGGCTCTGGCGAGAGACTCGTTCTCGAGGACGATGTACTAGCCGCGGAAGACGACGAGGGGGAACATCTCGACGAAGAAGAGGATGAGAGTGCTGCTAAATCGAAAATTATATTATCTAGGTAAATTTTAGATATTAAAAGGAAACAATAGCTGAAAAAACGTAGAAATACACTGAAAAAAAAGACTGGTTATAATTACCAAATGTATAGTGAAATGGTATCAATTAAATAATTGGTCAATGTAACCAAAAATAATTTTACTTCTCTAAATATTTAGTAACTTATACCAGATTTGATAATACTTACTAAACATTTAGTAAAATAAAATTATTTTTGGTTATATTGACAAAATATTTAATTGATACTATTTCACTATACATTTAGTAGTTATAACCAGACTTTTTCAGTGTACAATTTAAAAGAAGAAAAACGTGCTCTTCTATTTTACTTCATAAAATAAAGATGAACAATTACATTAATTAAAACTTAATAATGTAATTATATACAATACTTGATTGTAAAGAGCTGTGCCTTTTTTAAGCTTTATTAATTTTGCTTCTTTTTTCTTACAGATTATCACCCAACCGAACAGCTATTGCATCCCCACGTGACTACTACGCATCCTCGGCAGGCGATGAAGAAAATTTGGAACCGCGAACTATAACCGGTGGACAAAATTTCTCCAGACTATCACCAAACTCGGTGGCCTCGCCACCTTCGGAATATTACGCTCAGAATGAGGAGAATCTGGAGCCGCAGATGCTATCGCCATACAGCGGCGCCGGGGACAGCGAAGAGGGTGCAACGACTGTTTACGCGACTAGCCCAGAGACCTTCTCCGGAGCCCTCTACTACAAGCAAGAGATCACCGAAACGGGGGAATTCATGGACGTCGTCAGCTGGTGGGAACAGGAACAGGGAAGACTCGTCCATCAACAGCACACGCAACGGCTGACGCACGTGTAACTATAGGTAAGTTCTCGACGAGTTTAACTCAAGTTGTCTGTTCAAGCTGCGAGACCGGCCGACGACAATAAATTACAGAAAAACTTGCGTACATTTTTATCACTTTACACGCAAGACTGATGGCCATAATTCGATAATAATCTATATAGCTCTTTTAAATTACATCTTATTATATTGTCGTAACAATTGTATTATTATTTAATGGAAGATCAAATTATTGTCATATCGCGTTTGCTTTTTATTTTTGCCGATTTTTCCAGTGTAGGAATAAGGGAGTAATTGTTTAATAAGAGAATGATTGATTTCGACACAATTGATGAGACAACATTAAAAGTTTTTCGCAAAAAGAAACAACTATGAAGTTACAAAGGATAGAGGTGTTTGCGTACAAATGTCGCGAGTTGCATGCCCGATGCATTCAGGATGCACACGTGATACCCGCGTCGCGGAAATGCCGCCAAGTGGAAACTCGTGTTCGACGCTTCGTCCTGAACACGTGCTACATCGGTGTCGAGCCCGAAAATAAACTTTACGCATTGAACCACTTTGCGAAGTACGTGCCGACGTGACACTTGGATGTCACGGTCTCCGTTACGTTTTTTGTCGAGAACCCTCTCCTTTATAAGAAATTTTATACAGTAAAGAGCACATATCCATATCAATGATATCAAAATTTTATAATGCTTTATTAATATATAAAAATATTGTTTTTTCCTATTCGACATAAAAACGTTGTTTGTTTCTATTTGATAATCTCTTATTTTCTGAAACGTTTTAAACGGAATTTTTATTTTCAAAATTATTAGCTTCGTCATCATTATTGTATGAAAAAACTTATTCTTTGAAATATTTTTTTCTAAGAAAATAATGAAAAATTATATGTTATTGTATAATAAACTTCTCGACTTTTAGTTTATCATTTTTAAAAATCATTTTTATATTTATTTTAATTTAATCCTCGCAATAAAAAAACTTTCTTGCAAGTTAATTTCTAGAATTATTTATAAAAAAAGAATATTTATGTTAAATGGAGATCTAGAGTTTCTCTCATAGATAAAAAGGAAAGTTTGAATTAATTTACTTTTGCAATTTCGTTTCTCTGTCATTTTTGTGCTCAAAGACTCATACATCGAAGGTCAGAGCAACCTTTAATGGTCTACAGTATGCAATTTGGGGGACACATGGCTGGTGGTGGATCATGGTGTGTCATCTTAAAAGCGTGCAACCACGAACGGAAGTGGCGGAACGTCTAGCCATATGTTGGATATTCTTCTTGAAATATCTCGCAACCAGACCTTCCTCAATCTTCTTGGTTTCCAATTGCTGGTCATCAATTCCCATGGATATCTGACACATGTTCGCTTCACGACCGAGCTACTTCTTTCAAATCCACTTAGGGGAACTTTAAATCGATATCCGTACGAGTATGTAAAATATCTTATAGATATTGTACCTTCCTTTTTGTCTGTTTGAGAGAGTTTAAAGATGAACGTTAGGGTAACGTTCAGGATAAACGTTAAAAAGAAATTACTTCTATATAATTAATCTCAAATTCAAATTCACTTATATTATGAAATTTCTTTAGTATGTTGCACGTAAAAACACGTTAGATAAATTTTAAAAATAATAAAACAAGTTGAATTCTTTTAAAGACTCACGCCAGAGAATCACGTTATATTTCATTTCTTCATTTACAAGATTTTTACAAAACTTAATATTTTCAATTTCGTATGAGTACGATAAATTTCAAATATATTTCTTAGAGCAGAGAAACGTAACTGTTGCGTAGTAATATCCGATGCATTCGATTCTGAACGTGAAACGGGAGGGAAAAAAATCAGCTGGCGGGCGGTGCCAGTCGCCGTGCCACAAATAGAAGTCGCGGTTTCCTTAGAAACGTGCGTAGCGCCCACGTGCCGTACATACATACAGGCCAACATGTAGTGCTGGATGCACATACGTTGATCGACTGAAGAGCGATGGAAGCTGAATTACCGTTGCCGCTGACATATGCGCAGCATGGCGATTTAAAAAAGTCGAATCATAGGCCGTGAAAGGTCTTACACGGAATTTTTATTTTCAAAATTATTAGCTTCGTCATCATTATTGTACACTGAAAAAAAGTCTGGTTATAACTACCAAATGTATAGTGAAATAGTATCAATGAAATATTTTATCAATATAACCACACAAAAAATTTTTTTTACTAAATGTTTAGTAAGTATTATCAAATCTGGTATAAGTTATTAAACATTTAGTAAAAAAATTTTTTTTGTTATATTGATAAAATATTTCATTGATACTATTTCACCATACATTTGGTAGTTATAACCAGACTTTTTTTCAGTGTATGAAAGATCTTATTCTTTGAAATATTTTTTTCTAAGAAAATAATGAAAAATTATGTTATTGCATAATAAACTTCTCGACTTTTAATTTATCAAAAATTATTTTTATTTCGTCAATATTTATCTTAATTATTTCTTTAGATTTCTCCAGACTTGATTATTAGATTTTATCATGAAATTTTTTCTATCTTTCTCTCAACGCGCAGTGCTTTTTTCATATGTATATATCTTAATGGAAATATATTTATCACATACAGAAACATATCGCGGTGTGACAAGAAGCGCAGGGAGCAAGGAGCTTTAGACTTTAGGCTCGCGAAGGTTTGGAATGAGCGGCCAGCAAGTAATTCTCGACAATTATAAAGTGAGGTCATCTACGAAGTTTACGAGATGCGTCGTCGCGTCAAATTAATTTAATAAATTCCTTACTCGGCTCCCGGTCACGTATATCGGTGTGTGCGACCGCTGTGCCGGTTTTCTTCCTCGCATTTAGTTCACTTCTTGCGCGGGAACAGCACCGCGAGGGGCACACGAGGTCCAGGTTTTTAGCATCGCGTTAATCCGCGAGGTAAGAGCCCGGGATCTCTCTGCCCTCTCTCATCCGTGCCGCGGCTATCCCAATTAAATCTCCTTTTTTGAATAACGTATTATACCAATAACGGAAATGCGTTACGCGCAAATTAAGCGCGAGATAATCCACGGTAATCAAGATAATTAATCGAAGTGGCGTTACGTCGCGTCGAACACGGTTGTGCAGCCTCTCGGTAGGAGCGTGTGCAGGGGTGGCCGGAAAGCCGTAGGCTGAAAGTTGCAGTAAATAATGGCCGCGTTTCGCTTTAGTAATTGAAACGTATTATAGAGATTAAATATAGTATAAGATACAGCCGTGCTGCGACCATATAATCGTGAGAATTTTTCTTGGGGACCCTTCGACGAAGTCCATAAATTTGTTGCATAAAAAAGAAAGAAAATAGAAATAAAAGAAAAGTGTTTCCTATAGTTATACAGAGTAAATTCTTCATGCAAAAGAATTTTGAAAATCCTTAATCTTCCTATATGACAAGTTTCTAATTTTGCAGTAAAAAGGAATGAATCTTTTCTTTTCACATAATAATTTGCTTCTTAATTTTTAAATAATATAATATTTTTGTATTTAAAAGAGCTACTTTTATTTCAAAATATAAAAAAAATTCTCTTTTTGCTAAAAAGAAATGTTTTTTTAAAAGTAACATATAACTCGAACAGAGGTCATTAGCAAATTAGCGCAAAATGTATTGTGAAATAAGTACGCGACTAAGTTTATGGCGATCGTCACAACCATTTTCCGCCTTTGACTTATTCCACAGACATTTAGTACATAGAACAAAGAATCCAACGAACAATATGCTGGTGGAACCCGCATGTTTTTATCTTATCAATAAACATTACCAGCATGGTAGCGCGACAACTTTAAAACGACGGTGACGGTTTGGAGCTGATTTCAGTACTAAATTATCGATTTTTTAAATCAATTTTTCTGACATAATTGCGAAAGTACATCAGTTATTTCGTTTTTATCTAATTATATAATTTATATTTTATTATATTTGTAATTATAATTTGATATTTTTTAAATATTCTAATAATTAAAAATGATTTTTTATTTTTATATATAATGACTTAATTAAATTGTATGTTTTAAATTCTCTTGATATTGTCGTAAAAAATCCAATTTCACATTTTAAAACAGATAATTCTACGTTCTTTAACAGAAAAAATTCAGTTGCAGTCTAAAACGCACACTCTTCTTTCGTTTATCAAGACGCAATATTGACTTGCGTCTGATAAGAAGAAATAAGTCTGAGGACTTCCAGATTTGAAAGACAACAAATACTTCGCCAAAGAACACTTCATGTCGGTTCTTAGAAACTTAAAAGTACAGGCGTGGCAGATCCTCCAATTTATCTCTCGCCACTTATGAATATCCCACACACGCTTGCCTCAAGCTTTTTTTTATCGGCGCCTTTGCGGTTACGGAGAGAAAGACATTTCTTCACCGAACTCTTTACGAGACAAAAAACGTCGAAAAAATGGATAACGATATGTATAATCCCTCGAAATATATTTAAATTTCTATTTTTGTCATCAAATTGCTGTTCTTTTCATTGTCAGTAAAATTTACGTGACGTCGATTAAATAACACTATGTGTATTCCTATAATATATTTCTTAAAAGATATTAACTAAAGTCAACAATTGAATATTTCTATAATTTATTGTACACAATTTTGTACAATAATTTAAATTGCACTGTTATAAATTGGATCATAACACATATTTATATTATTTTTTATATAATATTTAAAATTACAATTTAAATCATAAGTTGCATTGCATTTATTATTAATTATAAATGTTTTATACAATAACATATAATAATATGTTTCTATTACAGATATCTTTTTTTTAGACAGAGTTTTTTAATTCAATGCATACAATGAAAAGCAGAAGTTTCTGACATCTTTTTTCTCATACACAAACTATCCTGTTCTTCTTTGCCCCCCGATGCTTTCTTCCAAAGAAAAATGAGGATTTGCCACATTATTTGTACATGAGTTTTTTCCCACGATATATCCGGAATCTACGGGATGTCCGCGCGACGATTCGTCCGTCCGTTTCCGAATTTAATTCTTCCCCAATGCAGCTAAACGACGATCCGCGCGATCCAGTGACGGAACACAATAGCTGAGACGGGACAAAGGATCTCTCGAGGATAGACGGGATCTTTTTTCCTTCCTTTACTCCCAGGATCACGAAATTGTGATGGAAACTGTTTTCTTTCGATATAAATCTTCGACAAGGGTTCACGTGTATTTCGAATAGTAACGGTTGTCGCGAGCAAGACAATTTTCGTACTTGAAGATTTTCACAATAAAAGGGGAATAACGCACAATTTCTATTATAAAAATAAGAATATTCTATGTGAAATATCACGAATTGCGAAAATTAAAATCAAAACATGGATCACTCTGCATATAAAAAAATTAGTTCATTTACGTACCAATTTAACGCTTACGCATTTAATATTTGTCACGCATAGAATTAATATTGTTTTGTAATTTTTTTAGTTACAGATTCCAGTTAGGGAAGATGAATATTTGCAACCAAATTCGAAGTCTATTATAATATAATACGCCTCAAATTTCGCATGATCTCACTAGACCTGGATGAAGATATTCTCTCGCGCGCGACAATATCTGACACGACAGATACGAGAGCGTGTATTGTGATCAATAGCAAAAGTTGGAAAATTGTACTTACGAGTACTTATCCTTTAAGCAGACCTATCTATTGTTATACTTGTCTTTCGGATTATCAACAGAATATGAAGCTAATATGGTCGCCATTAATATGGATAATATTTATTTATTTAATAAGAATAGATTTATTAAAAACAAATTAAATGTGACATTACATCACACTTCGCATCGTATTCATGAAAGGTTGCTATTTGAATTGCCTTATATCTTAAAGTGTACCTTAAAGCTTCTTTAAGCCTTGAAAGTTATTCCATTTGTATATGTATTAATTACATCAATTGCGTGAATTGATGTACCGTTACCCGTATACTTTCAACTGTACTAATCAATTATCTTTTTTTAAGGACAATAGAGAAAAATATTTTAATTCTCTTTAGCAATGACGTTTTGCGCTTCCAGAAAGAAAATGCTTATTTTCTCGGCTATTTATATCACAACAAGAGAGTACAATTAATTTAGTTATATCAAAAATATAATTATATTTACATGAAACACTGTTTACCGCAAAAATATAAAGTTGAGATAAACATTCGTGACGTGCTATAGAATAAAAACAAGATTCTTGTTGTACTAATATCATCGAACATTAATACGCTATTTTAATAACTTTTTGCAACATGTTTAAGATTTGAAAGATAAAATTATAACACTTTTATTTAAAAACAATGTTTATATTTATTACGCCGTGTGTCTGTTATTGCACAATTTAACATGTTACATAAAATAATAAAGGACAACATGTAGAGAGGGGGAGGTATGTCGATAGAAATGGATCAATCAACGAAGAGATGATATGTAGAAAATTCCGTAATTATATAACATGCATTATGCAATTACATGTAACTACACATTAAATGTTGCTTGTATATTAACAGTATGTGCAAATATTTTGTATAATATATTATTCATTGAAAATATTAATTATCTGCGTAAATATTAGAATAAATAAATATATAATTATGCAAATATATATAAAATTTATATTTATATATTTTTGTATATTCTATTTACGTAGGTGATCAGAATTTTTAATGCAAAATATTTATAAATACTGCTAATATACAAATAAAATTTATATGTAGTACATGTAGTTACTAGTAGTGCGTAATTTTATATATACATATATGCAGGATATCCCAAAAGCCGCGACGTAAAACACTAAAGCAAGAAAGTTATCGAAAAATTAAGTAAAATAGTTATTTGTAGATTTTCATTTCAAGCAGTAATTTTAGCATGTCCATGAGTCGCAAATAGTAGTATTAGTGTCCACATAAACAACCGTCTAAACATAATCTCTGATTGGCTTTTAAGTCATTATATCTCAGAAATTACTGCTTGAAATAAAAGTCTACAAATAACTATTTTACTTGATTTTTCTGAACTTCTTGTTATAGTATTTTAAGTAGCGAATTTCGGGGCAATCTGTATTACTCTAACATGTAAAGTTCTTTATTATTTCCTCGTTTTTGGCTTTGTTATAAATTTGATACCCTGCATAGAAACGATCTGTGAATTGACTTTAATGCTGCGAAACACAATCGAAAAATGTGTACATAAAGTGCCTTAACTAAGTAGGCGGTAAGTTATATTATAATATTTATATCTTTTTTATACTCAAATTTTTTATGGAATTTATAAAATAATGTATAAGAGTTATTATTACATTTCTGTGCACGGCGCGAAATCATGTTAAATATGTTGCGATATTATAATCTATTCAAGAATGAAAATAGTCATTCACGCGCGCGCGTCATTATATTGTACCATGTATGATGTTGCAGCAATCAAATATTTTTTAACAGATTTTTAAAGAGAATATTTATCAACGTGCTAAAAGAATGTGTATATCACGTGCCTTAACTATGCGACATAAAACAATAAAACAATCAAATTTTTAATTCCCTTTAATTAATTCGTAATTAATCATTATTTATCAGGAGATACCACGTATGCACTATTCTACGTACATAGGATTATTATTTGACATTATTAACAAAAAGTATGATTCACTTGACTAAAAACGATAAAATTGTTACGAATGTACATTAAATTATGCGTCTGTATTCATTATAATATACGCTTTGTATAATGTATACATTTCTTCAAAAGCGATGTCGATTATAATAAATATTATATATCTTTGTTGTAAATTTTGTATTACTAACAAATACGTTACAATACTCGATCGTTCTTTCATCTCGAGTTTAATACAAGTATTATGAAAATATCGAAAGTGTCATTTAGAATTAAGATTTACTGTAAATTACACGAACATAAACAATATTTTTATCGCCACTAGCGCTTGTGTCAATCTTGTAAATATCAGTGCCTTGATTAAGTTTAAAATAAGTATTTTATAATCTTGTACTTGACATATCTTTTTACGGAATATTTAAAATACATTTTAATAATTATATTCATTGTTTTTATTTAACATAAACGATCCTTATTACAATAATTATAGAATTATGTTTATAAAATTATACATATTAAAAGCAGAGTTAAAAAAGTAATTTTTTAAAAGTAATAACCGAGTCGAAAAAGTAACTAATTATCGTTACTATTGTTACTAATTTTAAAAAGGAACTCGTTATCACTCTAAACTATAACTTAATTTATAAATATTATTTATTATGTTTAAGAAAAAATGACTATACTAATAAAACATCATACTGTCTATTCTTCTTCTTCGCGTACCATATACTTGTCAGACGCGCAAATGATCTCTTCTACATATATCCGTAGATTTTGTCTACTATAAAAAAAAATTTTTTTAATACGAAACATTTATTTTCATACATTAAAAAAAAAAACTTTAAAAGATTCTATAAAAGGGATGAGGTATTCCTCAGAGAAAAGTGATAATTGAATCGATGGTTTGCTGTACTCACTCCATCCTTCACTATTCCTTTACACTTATGTATCATGAAATAACTGCTAAGCTCAAAAATGTCATAAAATGCAATGTATTTTTAAGTTAAAAATATTAAATTTTAAGTATGTTAAATTATGTGCATGAAATTTAGTGCACTTTTGACAACTTTAAATGTTTTTTAATATACCTTGAAATTTGTTTCCATACATGTTTACATTATATTAAATTCTCCTGCCGATTTTTAACAGTATTCTTACTACGTTGACAAATCGATTCAACTCACTATTCATTGACATTAATAGTATAAAGTAAATCTAAAATTACAACACAATGCTATTGACAATTATATTAATATTGAGGCATAAGAATAGTTAAATTACTCTCACTCCTATTTTTTTCTGATTTCTGCAGCATAAATCCTCGACTGGCGTAAATATTGGAATTATATACTAATATACCTTATACCAATTTACATGTGAATACAACAAAATTTAGCATTTTAGTTTACCATATTGAATCCATTTTTAAATTAAGTAGCAATTTTTTTCAGCCCTTCCATCGACCTTCAAAATGAGTCTAGAAAGAACGCGCTACATTAATTTTTGTGAAAGATGTATGTATTTTTCACTTTTACTCTATTTTATAAATATTTAACAAGGATCAAAAAGTGAAATTCACATGGGTTGTTTTTTTTTATGTAAAAATCCTATCTTTTATTTTTAAAATAAGTCCAGATAGAATTCGCTATCTTTATTTTTATAGAAAATATAAATATTTGAAAAACTAGGTTATACTATACCTCCCACCACTCACGAAAGAATTAACGTATATTTCATTCAATTCAAATAATCTTTTAATGAAAGGAGAAATAAACGACGATAGAATAAGAAGCAAAGAAGAAGTTTATTCCATGTAAATTATAATTTGATGAAATAAATTGAGTACAAGTACGAAGTTTCGTCTGTACTTATGTTAGCTTTTCATCAGCATTAAGAATCAATCAATAAAATTACATATGAACATTCAATAAAAGGCGCGAAAATATAAATTATTTACATATTATTTGAAACTGATGATAAGAAGTCATGTCACGCTGATTTCGTTAATTTAATTTACATCAATTTAATTTGCTTGACATGATCTTTTATCAGTTTCGTCTAATATGGAAATAATTCGTTTAGTATATAAATAATTTATATTTACACGTTTAGTATATAAATAATTTATATTTGCGCGAGTCTTGTTAAATGTTCATACATAATTTTATTGATTGATTCTCAACGCTGATAAAGGCTAAGTATAGAAGAAACGTGTTTGTCGTACTTGTACACAATTTATTTGATTTGAGATCGAATTGTAATTTATACAGTGATGTAACTTAAACATCTTCTTTAATTTATACAGTATTGTAACTTAAATATCTTCTTTACTTGTTATTTCACCGCTATTTCTCCTTTTATTGCATAGCTGCATAGCATATAACGAACTTGTTCTCTGGTACAATTTTTCCACAGTAATGAACATTCATTTTAAATGCGTGACGCAGTTTTAACGTCCGGTCTATTTAAATAATGTAAATGATAATCCGATGTGGAGAGGTCATCGTATAATTGAAAACTAAAATAGTATACAAATTCTGACTCTCAGTATTAAAGTCAGTCAGTTTTGCGAGCGAGTTATTAACGCACTTGCCGTTAAAACGTAAAAATTTGATAATCGTTAACACTTCTTTGATTTTCAATAGCAAATAAAATATTTCTATAATTAAAGTACTGTCACAGTAACTGTAATTTCTTAAATTCTATCTTTTAACGCCGACACTATAATCAGTGAGTTAAAAAAAAAGTGAGAAATAAGTCTACATATCATCGCTATCACGAGACAATACTTTTTTAAATCACAATGGATGTAGAACCGATAACGACGTCCTATTTATCGATCGCAACTTATTCTCTATTGGCTACGTTCATCACAGCGTTAATTGCATTGTACTATTATGTCGAAACTCATCGAACAGTTCGTCTTATTAAAAAAATGCCAAGTATGTATATACTAATAATAAAGAAAAAGTAATTCAACTTCTAACTTGAATATATTTTCGTGTTTGTAATTGTCTTCGTCGGCATTAATTTTCTCATTACATTATTTTATAATAACTTTTTTTCTTTTTAGATCCACCATCACATCCTATTATAGGTCATGCATTATTAAGTCTTACATTGACTCCCGAAATGTTTTTAAAAAAGGCTCTTGAAACATTTAACTCACTAAATAACTCTAATGTAATAGCCGCATATTTTGGTACAAAATCAGTAGTCGTATTGATAGATCCAGAAGATATTGAAGTAATCTTAAGTAGTTCTGTGTATCTCGACAAATCCAATGAATATCGGTAAAAGATCAAATTAACAATTAATTAAAATTTATATTGTGCTTTATTTATACATTACATATTGTAACTAGAAATATAAGTTTTAGTCTAAATGTTCTGTCAATTATCGTATAAAATATTAATATTGCTTAAAACGATTCTTTTTACCCTTATCGTAGTATGTTCAAACCGTGGCTTGGAGACGGTTTGTTGATCACATCAGGCAACAAGTGGCGCAGACACAGAAAGGCGATTGCACCTACATTTCATATGAATATTTTAAAGACGTTTGTACCTCTATTTTATGAAAACAGCATAGATCTTGTAAATCGACTTCGCGATAAAATTGGAAAGGAGTTCGATTGCCACGATTATCTATCTGCCGTAACAGTTGACGTTCTAACGGAAACAGCGATGGGAATTAAGAAGGAAAAAAGGCAAAAAACCGGATATGATTATGCCATGGCCGTGATGAAGTATATATTATTGCTTCTTTAAAATTATATTTTGTTATTAAATATTTATTATTTTGAAAGCGTACTTATCATAAACTAAATATTGTAGAATGAGCGATATCGTAGCCCGAAGGCATTACGATATGTCATTATATTTTGACACGTTATTCCAATTTACGAAGCTTGCCAAATTTCAAAAAATACTGTTGAAAACTATTCATACAACGACAGAATATGTAATCAAACAGAAAGCAATAGATGTCGAAGAAAAACGTGCAAAAGGCGAGCAACTAAAAGAAGTAGAAAACGGTAAACCAAGTGAAAAATCGAATGCAACCGAAAATGCGGAAACTGTCAAAAACAATACCACTAATTATAATATGCATTACGTAAGAGATGATCTCGATGATATTGACGAGAACGATACAGGAGAGAAAAAACGACTCGCCTTCCTAGATACGATGTTCGAATTGAAAAAGAATGGGCAAATGACTGACGAGGAGATCTGGGAAGAAGTGAACACTATCATGTTTGAGGTATGACAATACTGGCAACATTCTTTCGAGAGTACATTTTATCTTATAAATCTTTGAGTATATGATTTTCTAAAATTGAATCTCTTTTCTTAACTACATTATACATGTACTATTATACACTATACATATATACTGTATATGTATACTATTATACACTATACATATATACTGTATATGTATACTATGTACATCGTATACAAAATACCTTGCATTATGAACTACTTTGCTATAAGTCATTATTTTATGAATAAAAAGAATTGATTGTACAGTTCAATAAAAAATATTTTTTTTAATAAACAGAACGCGATATAGTAATTTCCTATAGTTTTTTTTTATACGAATCCGGTCTCCAAATTAATTCATCATGTCACAATTTTAAAAAATAATTACAATGATTTAATTTACAGCTTTTCCATAATAGACTCCATGTTTAATCATAAATATCTTATTAAGTAGAAAGTTCTAACAATATATTTAATTTTGATTGCAATAGAATTTCTTCAGTACATATCATAGTATATGACAAAGTATATGAAAATATAGTCTTTTCTTGCGACTTTAATTGCAATTTTCTCAAAATTGTGACGTGATGAAGCAATTTAAAAACCGAATTTATATTCAGCGTCCAAAAAATGCAGGTAATGATTAATTTTATTTTAGTGGCCTTTTTTTTGAGAATTGTGTTATCGACTTATTACAGGGTCATGATACTACGGCAGCTGGTTCAAGTTTTGCACTTTGTGTCTTGGGAAATCATCCAGATATTCAGGTATTTTGTTATTTTTAATGCCAATAACGCTGATATCCTTTTGGTTTGCATGTAGCATTTGTGCTGCAAAATTGCTGCACATACTATTTTATTAAAACGTTACTTTAAACTAGTTAAAAAAGCGATCAAATCTTTTCGATCTTCTGCCTTCTTGACGCCAATGAATACCATTGTTGTTCCCGGGATAAATTTTTTGGGAAATTCGAGGTAGTCGTTTAAAGTCTTCTCATCCCATATAATAGCTTTTTTTTTTATAGTTTCCGAAAAATTAAATCCCGGAATAGCTAGGAAAAATTAAACAGTTATGTATAAATGCATGAAATAACTACCATATACTATCATTTAAAAGCATTTTATTTATTTATACATAAATATTATTAAGTATATATTAAAATAAAGTTTTTCTAAATTTATTTTTTATTAAATTATTTATAAGATATTTGGGATATTTAATACACCTACTTCCACAAGTTTTACCCATGATGCCATGCAGGTTAGGACCTATTTTATGTTTTCCACCCTTTTCCGTAGTATGACATGAAGCGCACAATTTCATAAATAATTTCTTACCATTAATCACGTCACCCATTTTAACTGATTTTATTTATTTGTTGCTAATTAAGTATATATTTTTGAATTAAATTAAGATTAAAATAGTAATTCAATAATATATTGGAATTTTGCGATCTTCAGTCTCAATCGTTTCCGAAAAAAGTCGATATAAAATTCGGTTTCGATTGTCGTGACAATTTATCCCTTCCCCCCATTCTTTTAATTCAATGATTTTCACCATGTAGGCTCGCGTGCATGAAGAATTGGATGCAATTTTTGGTGACAGCGACAGACAATGTACGTACCACGACACTCTAGAAATGAAATATCTCGAGAGAGTTATTTTGGAAACTCTGAGACTTTTCCCACCAGTACCATGGATTGCCAGAAAACTTAATGAGGACGTGAAATTGGGTAAGTTATTAAACGCATTGAAGAGAAAGAAAGAGGGTGATGAAATACCATTTTATTTTCTTTTTTCTTAAATAACTCAGTAAATAATAACGAAGCACAATTCTTATTATCAGCTTGTTAGCCATTGAGTTCTAACAATCACTTATAGATAAAAGTTTCTCAGGTATATAGAACAAACATAATTTTTTACTGAAGAGAGAAAAAATAATACGTTTGTGAGATAACAGGAGGGTGGAATATTATCAACTAATGTCATAAAAGACATTTTTAATTATAAAAAAATCATAAATTAATGATCCTTCGTAGATGTTACTAACAAGTGCCATATAACAAAGTTTTATGAACATTTTATAAAATATATAGGGGAGACCAGGGCTATTCGTTGCAGTTTTTTTTTTTCTTTTTCGTTTCCTGAGTCCTATATTCATTTAAAAAAAAAAAAGTTGGACGGTTTGAAAGGTTGAATCTTCCCCTTCACAATGCC
>QKQZ01018275.1:0-21622 GCA_003595255.1 Solenopsis fugax | reverse complement strand
CGACCAATACCAAGACGACCGCCCGTCGCGATTCGCCTCTTACCGGTTGCCCGTGTCGTTCGGTATTCGTCGCTTCCTACACGACATTTTTTTTCTATCCGGGATTTGTTGAACGATTTCCCCGTCTCCGTCTCTCTGGGGCTGGGCCTATCCCACCATCATGGGACCGGTCCTCGCGCGAGGCCAACCGGCGTAAACGCGGCCAACGTCGATGTCCCGTCGTGTGGCGTAAACAAAGTAAATGGCGCCGGCTGCTCCTTCGAGATCTCAACCCTGCGCATTCTCCAGCTTTCTTCGCGACACCCTCCGCTATGTCGATTCGTGGGACACGCTACGGAAATTTTCTTCTCGGCTTGTCACCTTGGGTTGCTGACGAGACGAGACGAGAGATGAGACGTGACGGGGCGCGAAGGAGAGGGGAGAGTGGTCGCAAAGCGGGATTGAGGGACGCAACTTGCGGAGCAACGAGTTCTTGCACGAATGAAATTAATTATATCACTTTATTTTTCTTTCTTTTAATTTCAAATACTTGTAAATGCAATCATCGTCTAATAGCTGATCGTGATAAAGTTTGTTTGGTCATGGTCTATGCAAAACTGCATAAACAAATAATCAAATCTATCAGAAACAGATTTTGTTAAGTCTATTACAAATTTCATCGACAAAATGTTAGCAGAAATATCAATTTATTATTGGATTATGTCAGTAGATTCTTCTAAAGGAACATGAGCCTAATGTGGATGCAATTAATAGCAATATTTTATTCGAATCCACTGACAAATCGTTAGCATGCTGCTAATATTTTACTGAAAATAACTGTACCATTGACAAAAATCTTGCACTGATATTACGTCTGAGAATATATATATATATATATATATATATATAGCCATCTTTTCTTTTTTGCAGATTGAAACTTTTGAAATTGGAATTAAGTTTCTTCATGTCTTAAAAAGTTTCAAAAATTTCATACTGACTATAAAGGGCAAATACATTGTTGGTCTTAAGACGCAAAAATAAGCAACTTAAAGATAGTAAAGCTATTGTATACATAAAGAAAAATTAAGACAAACTCAACATTGACTCGTGACTGGAGTACAATTCAGGAATATTAACAAACATGGGCATTCAAGACTTGCAAACTTTCTTGGACGGCAATTGCATACAAGGGGGCTCTATACCTGTGGACTTGTTGAAGATAGCGCGCATGGTCGCTCAAAAATCTCAACGTAATCGCATAATTAAAGGACAGCAGATACACAATTTTGGTAAATTAAGACTAATTCTTGATGGAGAATGTTGCTTGGATCGATTGTATGGTGGGTTTTTCTCAGGTAAATAATAAAATAACACTTTCCAGAATTAGTACGTTACTGCAACTTAACGATTTTAAAATGTGTCAACTTTATCTTAAACAGAAATCAGTTTGATTAATAATATTATTTTAATTCACAGATTGGGCTTGTGGTGGACAATGGAATCGCATGCTCCAGTTTCTTGCTGTTCTTATACAAGCAATGGAAATGTCAGGATTAGAGGTAGCTGTATTCTTTAATGGATGTTTTGAACCTCTTCGGAAAGCAGATTGGGTGCAACACCAGTTGCAAGTACGCGCTAAAGTTAACAATGTAAGTTTATTACATGATCACATTTTTAGAACAGTTGGGCAATAATTCAAATTTTCAAAGTTGTCTTTTTAAAATATTAAGGTTTTGAAACATATAACAACGAAAGGTACGCCACCACCGAAAATCTGGTGGACCCCACCTGTATGTTTAAGGACAAGCTTACGTATGGCTCTCAGACATTTGAATGTCACAGTTGTAAGTTAAAAAAAAGTCTGCCTTTATTTTTTATTATATTTTTACATTTAAAACGTATTAATTAAAATGTATAATATAGTGTGCATTATGTATAAAATCTATAAAACATTATATAATCGTTAGTAATATTTTAACAGTTATGTAGCATGGATGACCACCACCAAGAAGTCATTGCTTATTGTCGTGAGAATAATTACAACGGTCTCATAGCTGATGATGCAGAATATGCTGCGTTTGATCCTCCACGCTACTTCTCATCCGAACAATTAAAACTTACATACAAGGTGTATATATATATATATTTTTTTTTTTAGTGAAATAATGTATTTTATGTGACGATAATTTACAGTATGTAATAATTATATTTTTTAAATACTAGGGTTCTCTTGATACAAAAGAATACATGCTTTCTGAACTCACTAGAGCTCTCAACATACCATCTGACAGGCTCTGTATATTGGCAGCTTTACTTGGAAATTACATATTGACTGAAAACGACTTGGTCGATTTCTACAAAAATCATAATATTAGCACAAACGTGCTGAATAAGACAAGCGTTGAACAAATGATTAAGATAATTGCAAATTTTGTCAAGGAACTTCCATCTGCAGAATTGGATGTGGTTTCGCAAAAGGTGTTCGGTTCCATCTCCGATCCAAAGTGCTCGAAATTGAGACAATCTGTTCAATATTACTTAAACGGAACAAAAGAAGGATTTTTACATTATAAGCCTGTGAAACCAGCAAAAGGTGAGGTGCTTTTTAATATTAAAAATGTTTTTCAAATACAATTTTATTATCAGATATGTAATTTAAATATATTCTAAAATTGAGAAGAATCACAGAATTTTCTACTTATAAATAAATGAATAACGTTTATATGAAGAAAATAAACGTTTTAAGATAGAATTATAAAAACTGAGCGTAGAAGCAGGTGGTAATTACATGTATCTGTATTGTTTTCGTTGTAATATAGTTAATGTGGGAAATAAATGTATTTGTATCGATATATTTTTTAGTTCATAAACTAGATTCCAAACCGAGCACACAAACTCAGTCGAGTTTGTCCGACACGCTGTCAGCATCAGAAGGTGATTCTAATTTGGAAACGTCGAGATTTGCCTCTGAAACTTTGGAAAGCGAACGTGAAAGTTTGAACGCGTACAAACAGGCAACAGCTAACGCAAAGGTAGCGCCGCAAATTGTGATCGATCCACCTGGTATTCAGGGCCATGGAGATGCCGATGTCATACATACAGAGGAAGAGCAAAGTATGCTAGCTAAAAAAAAATCGACGGCTTTTGACATCGATTTATCAATATTCTATTTCAAACTGGAATTTTTGAAACAGGCGATGGACATGCTATCAACGGTACTCACAATCTCTTGATAAGTTCGTCAAGTTCGAGTAGTAGTTCCTCAGCGACATCACCATCCCATGCGACAGCGGATTCGGCGCGGCAACCGGAGAAAACTACTAGTATTCCTACCACATCACCAGAAGTTATGCGTACCGCCTCGGAGCGTCATCAGAAGGGGCTCATGTCACCGTACATTTATCAAATTCTGATCGCTGGTGAAATCAAATTGCCAGTCCTTCTAGAAGATGAAAATCATCGTGAATTTCCTTCTATTCATGTGATTTATAGACCAATTCGACAAATGGTGTATGCGATTTTGTTCAACCTCCATCACCGAATGTATCTAGCTACGAAAAGTAAGGAAAAAGGTGGTAAGTATGACATTGATTTCATAACTTATAAAGATTTATCTTTTGTATTAAATTCATTTTACAAATTTTTATTCGACAGATAGCGAAAAAATCGAGCTACCGGATGTAATAATAAAAGAGTGGGTGTGGTCCAAGTCCAATCCATATCAGACTCCTGAATTAGTGAAAGCAGAGCAGATCGGTTGGGGCGTGCCTACGATTCAACGTTTGTGGTTTGGGTAAGCGATTTTATCTTGATTAAACCGAATATATATGATATTCGTAGATTAGTTAATAAATTCAAATTTACTGTAGACTCGCGTAATTTTTAAAAATCTAACAATATTTTCTGTTCTTTAGCACAGTCATAGATGATAAGCGGCGAAGACTTAGGGGTTTCCTGACTTGTATGAGATCGGACACGCCTCTTATGTTAAATACCTCATACGTACCACAACATCTGCTGGTCATGGCCTGTGTTTTAAGGTATGAACATCGATTATGATTATTTCAGGCTTTTATCAAGATTTCTTTTTCTTAATCTTCATACATGAAACAAATAAAAAGTGTATGGAATTAATTGGAATCTGAATTAATTCAATCAATAAATGTTTTTTTAATTGTTTCTTTCGCAGATACATTATGTCTTTTTCTGACAAGATAAAAATCCTGCGCCGTCAAGAGTTGGACGCTTTTATCGCGCAAGCTTTTTCGCCGGAACTTATGAACGCCCAGTATTTGCAGGATCTGCAGGTAAAATGAACACACCATATATTTTTTACAATGTAGCTATAAATTTAGGCAGTATTTGAATAGGTCGACATTTAATATCTTATTTATATACATAGCTTCCATTAGTGACATCACGCGGTGTACAACTGGCTACCTTGTTCATGGCTGGTGTTGAAACCGCGTTGTTAGCAAACGATGCTTGTGGTGCGCCGATTCCATGGTTGATGTGTTGTCCTTGGCTTTACTTTGACGGCAAACTGTTCCATCATACGCTAGCTCGTGCTACTATCGCTAAGAATTTATTGGAACTATGTAGCGGTCATATTGACCGTGTTGTAAAAGTCGAGAGGATGAGGAAAGCTATACTCGAAGGAATTACTGTTGTATTTGCGCGACCACCTTTACCTGTCACGCCAGGTATGTTCCTTTCAGTCTCGCATTGATATCTTCTTTGTTTATCCGTCTCTAATTTGGACGTAATTTCGAAGTTTTTGACTCTTTAGTTTTTTAATTTCTTTTAATCATTTTATTACGCTGCTACAACCATTTGAGATTTTGATTATAAAAAAATATTGCGTTAGCCCATTATACTCGTTTCAATCAGCATAACATTTTCAATGACACTTGATGATTTAATATTATTATCATATATAGATAATAACATTTAGATATTACAACTGAGAGAAAAAGTACAAAAGGGAAAAGAATTAATATAAGGTTTACATAGATTAATTGATACAATTTATTTGATAAGTAAAATGTCTGAATTTTGATATAACTATTTTTATTTCCTATGCTTCCTTCTCTTCATTAACAACTCTTCCAGATTCCTTAACATCTTATGATTTTTTATAATAGGATGTTTTCGGATGGAAGTAGAGTAAACGCAGTTAATGTTGCTTCATGGGGTTCAGTTAAACTCTATGAATCTCAAAACTGCGATAAAATATCCTGATAAAAATAACTGCAATTGACAAATTTTTTATTGAAAAAAATACAATAATCTGTATAATGAAAATTATTTCTACGTATCATTTTCTACATATATCAATAATATATAATTTTTACCTAGTCGTTTATATGATATCTATGATACTTTTATTTATTCATTTATTATTACAGGTATTCGTGTATCAGTTCCCTCCAATATCTTACCCGCTGGTTGTACCATTAACGACGGACTAATGCGCGGTCGTGGCAACGGCACGTTACCGCAACGCGGTATAATGCGCCGTCCAATTCCTTCGCGTGGTGGTCAATTGGAAATTGCTGGTGTCGTAGTGGGTCAATGGGGCCCAAATTACGGACAGCCCGGTCGATTGCCGCAACCCCTACAAGGGCACCCTCGCGGACGAATTCCACCGCAGGTAAGGTATAATAGATTTCACTAGGGTATGTGATTGCAATTTCATAACGATGGCGCGATATCGTTACGTGTATATGGAGTAAGAAGCACACGATGACGATATTCTGGACAGATTTTAGGGGATCGTTCGAGATATTGAGTAGTCCGCTTTCACTATTTAACGTCGCTGGTGTGATCGGATAATGCGTGCATTTAGGAGGGGACATCACGTAAATCAATTTAATGCAGAGTTACTTGCTTATACAGTTTTTATATAGTTTTTATATGTAGACGTTCGATATGATACATCATGGAAATAAATCTGAAATAATTGTATATGAGAATGTATATTAAGCGGAGGATAGTTAATTTATCCTCGTTATGCGACTATATACGTGTTGCTTTATTACACCATTAGAATGAAACAGAAATTATTTTGACATTTATATTTACATAATCGTTTTTTTTTTGTAGCATTGCGGTTTTGTATTATCGCATGTTTTTTATATGTAATATGGACACTGTTAAAATAAAGATTTCTGTATATTTTAATTCAGAGTATTTTAACTGGTGTTCCTTCTATATATGTTCTTTTTAAGTAAAATACAATATTTCCTTTTTCGTCGAAGTAGCTTAATAAAGCATGTATTTCTGAAGCATGTATCTAAATAGCTGAACAATATGTAATGATATAATACAAAATTGCATATAGTATTACATTGAAAATATTGTGGCTAAATCTATTTCTTAAAATGAATTGCCTATCCGAGAAATATAATAATATTACATATACTCTTTTTACCTTTTGTTCTTGTATTTGATAATTCAAATCACACATATATATTTGTTTAATTATTCAACGTTATAATCTTTTATAACGTTGAATATAAAAATGTAATATTTTATATTTGCTATTGTTAAGAATTAAAAGTAAAATTGGTGAGATATTTTGTATAGCTTTCTTAATTAAAAAGAAAAAAATATATATATATATATAAAATATGATAAAAGCACACAAAGACATGTGAATCATTTTCTGAAAAATCTTAACAAAGAGATAAATTACATTATTTGAATAAAAGAAATGTTAGATCTAATATAAAATAATCAATTTTTGTTAGGATTATTGGTAAAAAAATAAGTTTTGTTTTTTGTACGGCATGTTCTCGTAAGAACTAATAAGCTTTTGAATTTCTAATTTGTACTTTAGTTCAATTTACTCCATTTGAATTGGATTTAGTTTACGTTATTTTTTGTCGAAATGTATTCTTTTAACAAATAAGTTTGATAATTTGTCGAGAGTTCCAAAGGATATATTATCTCTCATCTAATTTTAATTAATTTGAAAGATAAATTTACCTAAATGTATATATTAAAATGTAATTTTTTAAAATAAAAAGTAATACAAATTGCAATATACATATAACTTTTTAAAATTCTAATATTCATCAATTTTAAATATATCAGCGTACATTAAATATCACATTAGAGTAACGATTATGTGACTTTTTTTTAGAACGGAAACATGAAAAGTAAAAAATTTCTCCATTAACTTCAATATGCTAAGACTTTCATATTTCCACCCTAGGAAAAAAGTTGCATGATTACAGTAAAACATGCTATAATATGCTTACAGAAACTGAAAACTCGAGTTTTTTTTAAATATAATTTGGAAAATAAAATTCGAACAATATATGTTCATATAACACTTTCGTGTTTTGATTTCTTTAGGTCCATCTTCTGAAGCATTGACTTATAAATCATCTTTAAAATATATGTCACAACATTTTATTTAGACAACAAATTTCATATGTATCAGAATTTAGATAAATTGTGATTTTGTAGGTAACTTCTATTGGCGGACTTAAATACGGTCTTCCTCGTGGATTTAATCCGATAAACCGACCGACATTTCAAACACGCGGTGCTACTCGTGCTCCGATTGCCGGACGTGGCAAGAAGACTCAAATGAAGGTAAAAATAAACTTGTGGGTATACGAACGAAAAAAATATCATCGGTATCAGAAACTCGGGATCGAATTTCACGTTTTTGTTTCGATACTGTACCTAACGTTTATGCATTGAATAAAGTTTATAAAAACATTTGATATGTTTTCTTGTTAATAATATAGAAATCTTAAATGTAACATTTATATCAATTATTTAGGTGTCTAGCAAAAAGAAAACTCCCATTAAAAAGACCAAGGAAACTGAGAAGAAAGATAACAAGGGCCGTATCACTGTCGACGGAATTACCGATTATAAGTGAGCGTTTCAAGCTTTTCTATATGTAACAACATACGCCTTTTAAATATTTCATGATTTTCACATTTATGGTGATGCGAGATAATCTTTTACTTCATCATTCTTATTTTACAAAGAGTAATATAACAACGTTATCTTTTATAAAGATTTAATATAACGGCTTGTATAATTTTACATTCCATTTTCAGTGAAACTCAAACCGATAACGCTCGTTCATTACTGACAAAAGACGCACTGCCAGTACCGGGTCAGTTTGATGATGCGGTAGAGAATAGTAAGGGCATGGAAAAAGGGCAAGGCGATGCACCGCTCGTCGCTCCGGTTGCCACGGAAAATTAGATATAAAATGAAAACTTCTCGAAAAATGACTGCAACCACTCCCAAATAACGACTCAAGACTGCTAACAATCTACTTGTATATTCTGAGCAATTGTGCACCCGTAACATTTAAATATCGGTCTTTAAAATTGTTACACAAAAATTTTTGATATTCTGTAATTTCCAAAATTCAATATTAAATTATTAATTATTATAAAGTTATTAGTAAAAGATATTTTACCATTTCTAAATTTTGGCAGATACTTTACAGAAAAACCTATAGTCATTAACCATTACTATTTAATGTCAGAAAATGTAAATCAGATTTAATTGACAACAGTTATCATAACTTGGAATTACGTACAAATTTATTTGCAATTATCTAACTTTTTTAAAATTAAAACCATGATTAAAAGTTTATGCTAATAAAAAAGCAATATAGTATTTCGTACCAAACAGTTTTATTTTCTAAGCAATAGTTATTTGAAAGTGGTTTTTAAATGTTACGTGCACAATAGTTCTAAAGCTCTGATGGGTCCAAAATATTGATCTAAAAATAGGAGACAAGAAATCTTTACTTACGGTGTCTCGATAGCACGCGGCACGATGTAAAGATTTTACCCGTTCTTGACGTATGCGATATATGATGTCCTCACTGCCAAACGTACCACTCTATATAAGATAGAAAGACAAAAAAATCGTGCTTGTGCTAAAAAGAATGCGAGCAAATTGTACTCGCATTACCATGGAATAGAACTCGACTGATTAGTGTATGTGTGCGCTAATTTTACTACTCAGAACAAATCGTCTCAGCTGCTATAAGTATTTAATTCTTAAGAAGTGTGATTATTTTTTTTACACGAAAATATATATTTTCCGGTATTATATGAAATGCTCGCTGCGATATATCTCAGTGATTCGATCTGATCGACAAGGGGAGTAGTCTGATATACACATGAACATACGCCATATTATACGTGATAGCGTTTAATTGATTTTTATAGATAAGATCGATGTCAGACGGGACACTGAGATAGTCATTAGCACATGGAGACTGATGCTTTTCATATAGGTAAAATATATATTTATATATATACGTATATTATTTAGATTAGAGTTCTCATGCAGTATATTATACGTAAGTTGTGCCTGTGTAAAGCGTGTGAATGTATTGTACCTGAGAGTATGAGTACATGAGAGAAATTGTGAATATTGGAGCATGTGTAATTACAAGAATGAGTGAGAGAGAGAAAGAGAGGGAAAAGGAAAGAAAGAGAGAAATGAATAGAGCAAGAGTGCAAAAGGAAAAGGATGAAAGAGAGAAAGAGCTAGAGAGCCACGATAATGATGTACATAAACGTGGCATATACGTCGTTATAGACACATATACATACGGATATATTCACCGTATATACATATGTGTACGTGATCTAGATCATATTTATTTGTGTTGGAGAATTGTATGAACGGATGTCCTGAATGGAATTTGAGATTTAGATAACGTTTCTAACAACAGACTTGAGGCTTATCGTTAGAATGTCTAAGAGTTTGTTGAGAAGTAATCTTTACGATATGCCTCATATTGTTTGAAAAATATGCTACATTATGATGCATTTGCTACAATTTGTTAGTCCTAGACCATTAAAGTCACATTTGGTTTATTAAATTTATATTAACAATATATAATATAATATAAATATTGTTTATATATTATATATGTAAAGAATATTAATATTATATAGTAAACAAAATCGCAATGTATGCACGAATTTGTGACGGCAATTGAATAATATATATTTTATATCGTATTAAACGTGTGCATAAGTTTGCAAGTTATTTTTGACAAATTAAAACATTTATAAAAATGAGTTGCATCATCACAATTGAATTTTCGTCAAGCAGGTCCTTGCAGTAACGACGCAACTTATTTTTATGAATGTTTTAATTTGTCGAAAAATACCTTGCGAATTTATGCATTTATCTAATAATATAAATATTCTTTATAATGTCTTTATAATATATTTATATTAAAACATAAATATTTATATTAATATACACGGAATGTATATTATTAGCTCTATTTCAATATTCTAATTTGATGAAAATTAACATAAAATTAAAAATATGTCAAATTGGTTGTTAAATATTTAACGAAAAAATTAATTTTATTGCGTTCGAAAAAAGAAGTGATTTTTTGTGCATGCCTAATGTAGCATATTTCAAGAAATATTCCTCGTTTAATTGTACATATGAACAGTTGCTTTATAAGTGACGCTGTGTGATTGATATGGTGTATATATAGAATCCAGATCCATATGTGTTTATTACACATCGGAATAGGAGATGATTATGTTAAAAATATGCTATTTATGTGTAGAATAGTCTAAAAGACTTTCTACCAAAGATCATCCGAGTTTAAAAGAGATAAAGCAAGGGTTCTTTTATCAATAGAAATGATATATAACAGCGAAATAACAAGACAGCACGACAGAACACGATTATTAAAAATAAGTAACGAAGACGATGCAGACACGTGTCTAAGACATGTGTGCGAAGGTGATTAAAGCGAGTAAAAAGAGAAAACCGTTTATTGAAATAATATAATGAGATATGATGATAAGATAAAATGTTATATTTTTGTAGATTTGTTATTGCGTAAAATGCATTAGGACAATGAGAAACTTTATATAATTTGATTAAAATGACAGTTAACGAGTCTGAGAATAGTTAAAGAAGCAAGATCTTGTGAGAGAAAGAATGAAAGAAAGACAGACGGAAGTGCTTTAAATGGCATATTAAGGAAATGACATTCGCGGAGATAAATTTTGCTGAAAAAAAAGAAACGAATCCCATGTTCTCCTACATTTCCGAAGCTCTCAGTTTCATGAGTTGCGTGTAGGAACAGGTAAAAAGATATATAACGTGTGTATGTATGTGGATGTGGGTGGGTGTGTGTGTGTGTGTGTATATGTATATACATGTATACACACACACACACATATATACATACCATTACACACTCGTTATATACATATAATATATATATATGAATAACAAAAATGAATTATAACTAATGTCAGCTTCGATGTGCGCCGAGCATACTGAAAACTAATTCGACTGTTTTATGCGATGCATATGCGAAGTAATCAACATTTGTTTAACGTATTTGTCTTGATGAGAGCGTTTATAAATCATACGTTTCACAGATATATGTAATCATTCGAGTCTCATAACGACTTATGATTAACGTACGAATACGCTTATACGATTACTTTGCAAAGTATGTTGCAGTGCACTAAGTACGATCGCTGATACGATGTTTCTTTCTGAAAACGTAAATTTTGAGAATTGATAAAGCCGTTCGTTCCGAACGCGTATATACACACATATACACACATAATTACATATAACACGTACTAGAAGCCGACCTTCTTGAATCTGACGAAATACGAATTTGAGAGTAAAACGCCACTTTACGCTTTTACGTAAAGATAGATGATTTTCTTTCTGAGAAATCAAACTCTTGATACATATAAATATATACCGGATATAAAACAAATAAAGACACAAATAATGATGTATGCAACGTGATCAGTTGCTCATGCTGCACTGATATGATGAGTATGCAACAATAATAACGTGAAATAATTTAATGTGAACGCGAAGCGTAATACTAAAAATGAAAAAAAAAAAGAGAATTCAATATTGAATACAACAGAAAACAGAAAAATGTTGAAAACAAGGAAAACTCGCATAAAGCATTAACGACGTAAAAAACAGGCGCGTTCGCGACTCAGAGCGTAGCTGCCTGCTTTTCGTTGTGATAAGTAGAAAAATGGGGCCCACGAAAGTCGTCTATGATAATACCGAGACATTACCATTAAAAGTTATAAATAATCTATCATATTTATGAAGTAACAATCTGTAATGATCTTTGAAATATTGTGTGTTGTGAACAGATAATAACAAAAAAATTGTACACCAAGTAAATGCTAAACTCTCGATAATCTTGCTGGAACGACAAACATGACTGCTGTAACAAAGAAACAGTCAGAAGAATCGCGCAAAATTCCTTTTACGATCTTTTGTACGTGTCGCGCGTAACGTACAAAACGTTGTTGCGAAATAACACGCTCGATTTTTCGAAGTAAAACGACATATTTTCGTTTCGTTTCAATGCTACTTTTCTAGCACGGAGTGCTATCTATACGATATGCAACTGAGTATAGAATTCTCCTTGATTAACACTTGAAACATGTATTCGCCAACGGTTATATTCTTTATTCAGAGAAAAGTCTCGCTTTCTTACATATCTCTCTATATGTTATCGCCCTTCTTCTTTTATACTTTAGAGCCTTAGGCTGTCTTGCAAGAATTAAAAACGAAAGGGAGATTGTTTAATTTCAACAACTTGTTTTAAATGATAAAGCTGAAAAAAAAGGAAAAAGAGGTTGTATTGTATATTATGTTTTGCATATATTTTAGATGTATACGCAGTGACAGATGTCAACCATCACTACGTATATACCGTGTGTTTTTCTTATCTTTTAACTTCTAATTGTAGCCCTTATGAATAGAATCGAATTTTTCATAACGATCCAACATTAAGCATAATAACGAAAGAAAGAACCCACTTTCTCTGGGTTGTGTACACTCGACATTTATAAATTTTAAGTTTTTCTTTAACGTAGTTTTGCTTATATACATAATATGAGATATAAACTAAAAATAACGATAGCGAACGCAAATATAACATAATAAAGTAAAAAGTAAAAAAAATGAGATATCGATGTAGATGAAAAAAAAACGCATGTGGGCCCCGACACACACCTTATATATTCTTATTAAATATTACAATAACGTATACTACGCTATTATTTTTCATAGGGAAGGAAAAAGATTACACGCATACGCGCGATAACATGTATACTTGATAATCATTAGTACGTTTGTTTTCCCGTTTTTTTTTTTAAATTTCTCTTCTCCATCCGAAGAAAGAAAAAAATATAATAACGTGAAAGCGCATGGGATAAAAAAAGAAAAGGAAATATACGCGTGTACCATTTATGTGGATGTATCTGTATAAGAGAGAAAGAACGCCCTTTCAAACTTTTCAACCAAGGCAATTGTACTGTGTTCGGAATGTCGCTTGAGCTTCCGATTTATAAAGGGAGAGAAAAGGAAAAAAAAAAAGAGAGAAAACGAGGACAGAATCGTTAGTTGATCCGAAAAAATTGTACATGCGCTCAGCTGTTACTGATAATTATATAATTTGATCTCGGTGGGTCGGTCGGGCGGATGACGTGCGTCGCGAGACGAAATTTCTAAGTCGTATATTTCGAATCACCTTTTTGAGGCACGTTTTGTCAGTGTTGTATTACCAGGTGGATATCAGAGACTAAGTAGGGAAAAAAGGGAAAAAAGTAAAAGCATAAATGAAACGAAAAGCTTTTTTCGCACTGGAAAGATTATATTTGCAGCACGTTGATCATTCATGGTAATTGATTAGCCACCGGAATGCACCGAGAGCTCGTCAGTTCACACGTAGCCGACCCATCCGCGGTCCTCATATTTATATAAACGCAGCTGCATTGATGTATTCTTGTTGGATTATTAATACCATTGTAAACATTGTACCGTTGTAACATGTACCCCAATTCATGTCTGGTGTCGAGCAGAGCTGATTCTATGCTTTCGCTAGTTAAAGAAAAAATGAACATCGAGGGATCGTGTGCACAAATTTCCGAGTAACTGTTATTCGTACAATTTCCGTGATTCTATTACACGATTTAAATAAAAATAAAAAGATGATGCGGAAGAGAAAGAAGAGAAAGAATAAACAGAATCAGTGCTGACGAGAACACGAGGCAGAACCGGAAAAAAAAAGATTATCGTAACTCTAAAGACACATTTAAACTACTTAAAAAAAAACGGATACATATTTGAAGAGTAGCAGGTAAATAATTAATATAAATGTAGTGGCAATTCTATATAATATTACCGCAAAGAGAAAAAACGAAAAAAAAGATATATACGATGATTATTCGAAGTATAAAATGCGAAACGCACTCTTAATGGATGTTATAACGATTTAGAAATACTTAAATTGCATTATTAATACTTGCTGTAAATCTGGCTTTTGGAGCGCAAGTACTCTGCCTATCTTTTCACGCTCGCGAAATTTTTCTTCCCAAAAGAAAGAAAGAAAGAGAGAGGAGGAGAGAGATAGAGCAGAGCAATTGATCCAATCGACAGATAAATTTAAGTTTCCTTCTTTTTTTCAAGAGTATAATATTTAACCCTTCATTTATCTTCTATAAACGCAACCTCTCACAATACGCATACACACGCAAAAAATTAGAGTATTTAAGATTTGTAGAGTCCTCCGTTCAGTTTATAAAAAAAGTCTTGCGCGATATGTTGTGCGGCTTTTTGCGAAAGATAATGATGAACTTTCAATCAAGTCTTGTAAGAAAGCTCTTAGCACACACGAATAGAGAGAAAGGAGAGGGCGAAGGGGTTCGGATATGGTTGGCTGATATTTTCGGAAGTTTAATGATTTATTGAAAACGTGTTGTCATGTCTTGAATACAATTAAAAGAGTATGAAAAATTACATCTCGAGCAACTACTTTACTTCCCGATCAGCATTCTCCTGTATCATTGTAATTATGTTTATGTTCGTGCAGTTCTACTTACGATATATTTCCATTTTATTTGCTTGTAATGTTCCATGCAAAAGAGAACGTGCAAAAAATGTTAATATGTAAAGTTCAGAAACTTTTTTAATGTAGGACAATTTTATTAATTTCGAATATTCCATGTTGTAAAATGTTCCTTATACTAGTTATGATTTATTAAAAAAAGCATAGAGGCAATAAATCTGAAGAGTTACATGATTATAAGTTAATTTTAATGAAATTTCATTTCAGTGAAATGCGGAGGTTAGTAGTAAATATAAGCATTCAATAAATAACAACCTTATTATAAGTACAGTTTATCATTTTTTTATTATTATACTATTGTTGTCAAGGTATCATTTATTCAGCGCTTTGAGAGGATTAATACCTTCACTCACTGGATAGATGTAGAGATTTTTCTTGTACTCTTCTACGTTAGTAATATGATGATCTTGCGTTTCCTTATTCTGTTGCTTATCGGTTATGTATTCCAAAACGAAGTACTGCGCTTTCTTGCGATCTTCTGCAGTATCTATAACAATTTTTTTTTATAACAAGAATAGTTATATCGGTCGAAAGCGGATCGTAGTACTCAATGATAATTTTCTTAATTATAAAAAAGAAAAAACACTCGTAATTTCTTTTTCATATTTCAGACTTAAATCAAATCTAATTCGTTCATTCAAATCTTAGATTTTTGTAAGAAGCCAAATGATAAAAGACTTAAAAGAGCGATATGACGAACTATATATTTTTAAAGAAAAATTCAAAAGATTAGTATGGAAGATTATAACATTAATATCAACGTTACGTAAAATATAGTTTGACATATAAATACACAAATAAAAATGGAAGGCAAAAAATGATATCACAAAAACAGGAAACGAATAGATATCGACCAAAATTGTTATCTACTTACTATTTGCTTCCTTAATTGCATTTTCCTTTGGATCAGTTCCTATCACGTGCACACTCAATTTTCTAAAATTACTTCCGTTCAGTGTATGCTTTGCAAACCATTCTCTCAGTTTGTTGATCTTTATGTCCTTTATCGCAAGCACTTCCCTCTCGAGTCTGTCAAACATGTATTGCCATTTCGTGATTTCATTCCAGTTTCTGTCGACTTCCTCCTCCAGATCAATATCGGCACATTGTTTCAATTTTCTTAATGCCTCTTTGACGTCATCCAATTCATCTTGTGAGAACTCTTCCAAAATATGATTAAACGATTTCAGAAACTCCTCGATCCGCTGGTCCACGTGCACGGTTGTGTATTTATCTGCCTGGGTATGAACGGTAATGGTATATCCTAAAATTCCGTTGAGATCTTTAAAAGCACAGGAGACATCATAACTAAGCTGTTCTTGGGTTCGTAGCCGATTGAATAATGGTTCTTCCATTATCATCTGAAAAGAAAAGAACGGATGAATATGATGTACGGATAAAATTGATCGTGATCAAAGATGTTATTTGTGTCTTACTTCATTTAACATTAAATATGATGATGTGACATGTATATTTAAAATTGTGGGATATTTTAAATACAGATGAATATAAACCGAAGATTCTATGATGTTTTTTAAAATATATGAGAAACAATGTTACTTAACACTTACGATCATCAAATCAATTAACACCGATAACTCGATTGATGTGACGCCAGCTTGATAATAATTGGTCACTACGGAATTTACGTCATTTTTATTGATGTTTTTCAGCTTGCAATAGCATGTGCCTAAATCTATCTGAGCGACTCTCGTTTGCGATATACTAGAGGGCAAGGGACCGCAATTAATTATTTCGACGCATTGTCGTATAGTCTCGATCGCAGCGTCTTGCGTCATGTTGCCTTGCACGAGGCATTGAATGTATAGATGATCGGTGAAGGATTTCACAAAGTTCTGGAAGTCTTCAAAATTGATGTCATGTAGAGCAGTGTGTGCATCAACTTGGGTATAATGGACGAGCTTTAGTATCCATAATCTGACGTCTCTGCGAAAAAAACAAGAATATTTACGTTATGATTAATCAGCAAAAATGTAATTCAATATAATTCCTTTTACAACATTTATTGTCATAATACTAATTACAATTAAATATATCATTAATTGTTTTGTTTTAGTAATGTAAGAATTTTATAATTGTTGCAATTATATATGCTTAATAATAAATAGCCCATACTTGACGAGTTTTCCAGGTTTTATAAATGTATTATAATATGCCCTAAGTTGTTCCACTTTTACAATTTCAAACAAGTCCTTCGTAACAAGGGTTGGATAATCTATCATGTATTTTGCAATAGTCATCAATAAGAGCTGTAATATAATATTGATGGTATTTCGAAATTGTATTTATAACTGTAATGCACATTTTTTAAGCTTATACTTACTGGCAATTTTTCGTTAAATCCGTTCATTTTTATTGTAATGCCTTTCTCACTGGCAATGATATCATATTCAAACCCAGCCGCAATAGCTGGATATAATTCTTCGATCAATAGCAGTTTTAACACATTACAATATATTTCCATAAGCGCTGCACTGAAATATTATACATTTGTTATATATCCCTAGAATAATGATATATATTTTAATATACTATATTATTATATTTTCCATACTTTTTCGACGATTGAAGTCCCAAGGGCGAAACAAAAAGGAAATTCATATAACATTCTGGCAAACGAAACTTTTGATCCGGACGATACCAAATCTCTAATATATGATCATTGTGTAATTTTACAGGATATTTTGGAACCTCTGCTGGTAGTGTTATCAAAGAGAAGTCACTGGTAAGGAATGTATTCTGTAATGGTAAATGAAAATCTGGCAACGGTTCGATAGATTTCCAGCGTTTGATCCATTCTTTTGGTATCTCAACATCCGTGTACTTAGTTTTAAACCACGGCTCGACTTTATTTAATTCAAGACAGTCAAATTCCTCATTGAAGATCATAATATTCGCGTTCTCCGGTACCAAATAATCCAAACATCTTTGTATAGCTTCCGGATTGTACTCGAAATAAAGCTCGTTACCAGTTATGTAATCGCGCGGCGGATATAAATGCATGCACTCGCATAAATCTTCCACATATTCCGCTGGATCCTCTTCATCGCAAAATCTAAAAAAGCCTCCACGTATAAGTAGTGTCTCACATATATTTCGATGGCTTTTCTTTTTTACAATCGATTTTTCACACATTTATTTATTATTATATTAAAAAATTGGTTTACCTAAAATCATTTTCTTCAATCTTATAAATCTCATCATAAATTCTCTTCTGCGGACCTTCTTTTTTCAGTAAATTGATGTAGGAAAATGTTGCATCTAGAACTTCCTCCAAGTGTTGTTGTCCCTCGTGAGTGAGCACTATAGTAAGCTTTAATAAGGCATACATGGAGCTGTGTTCGAAACCGCTTTCACTGTTACCACTGAATATATCAAGGCTCCACATTTTTTTACGTAGATAACTAATTAAGGAACCTTTTCCTTCGTGCCCAATAATCCATGAGATATATTGATGTGGTTTACTTTTGTATAAATCAAGTAGCGAAGGCATTGTCCATGTTATTTCTAGCTGCACAAAGGACAATTATTTTATATATTTTTTCAGAATAGACAGCTTTTGATTGAAAGTTTCTGTTTAGTTTTATGTAATACTATTTTAAATATCTAAATACATTCGTAACATCAAGTAAAATAGCAAAACCAAATGTGTAAGTTTGTAATAAAGCCACTTTTAGAAACATCGTAAATAAAAAAAAAAACAAAAATAAAATTAGAAAGAATTTAATGTTCTTATTTATATAGTTATTGAACATTTTTTATCCATATTTTCATATTTTTCATTAAAAGAATATAATAACTTCTACTTGAAGTATTATTCAATTTAGCAATAAAATGTTTCCATACAACTTTAATATCACTTATTAACTATTGATCTGTTCAAATTTTAGTCACATACTTGGCTGACATCTTTGAAAGGCTTGACTTTATACATTTTTCGGAAAGCGGGAGTATCAAAAGAAACACCGTCTTTAAATTCGGTAAAGTCGTCGGGAGGTAGCCCGTTACTTGGTACATTGGCAAAACATGTGGTGACATGTTTTTCCAATGTATCCAATGGTAATCTCGCCTATAAAGAAACAAGTTATCAAGTTATGAATAAACTACATTTAATAAGCAATCAATGATTTTTGTTGCAATTCTAATGAAATTACTTGTATAGCCAGTTTCATTCGGTGAGCGTTGTAATGGCGTTCTCTGAATTTGTGCAATTCTTCGTATAATTTGTCGTCAGCCACGTTATCGCGCAACGTTATTAAATTGCCCCAAATAAACTTGTTGGCTGGATGACCAGTTCGCGCGAAAGAGGAGAACAATTGTTCCTTCCTAGTTTCGTCGCAAGGTAAGGCCAACTGAAATTCTGTATGAGCATGGCATATCAAGACTGTAAGTTATAATAACAATGTTACGCTTATGATTTTATACCGCTTTCTACGGCCTCTCGCTCCCGCGTGATAGCATCTTTCTTCATCAAAGGTCTGATAAAAAATTGAGCAAAACGATCAAGAGCTGATAACAAGTGTTTCTCTTGGATATCAAAGTAAAATGTTGTATGCTCGCAATCCGTTGAGGCATTGGTAAAGCCACCACGCTTACTAATAAAAGCATCAAAATCGTTTTCCTGCAGGTAAAATAATACTTATATGTACATTTAAACATATGAATAAATGAATCTTATAGTAAATTCACGCCTTGTTTTAATACTTGTGGATATTTTTCCGATCCCATGAAGACCATATGCTCGAGAAAATGTGCCATGCCTGGAACTTCCGGTGGATCGCTAAAACTGCCTACTCCCACACATAAGCCACATGCTGCCTGTTAAAAAATATATATTTAAAAATAAATAAAAAAAATTAATGAAATATATATCCTAAAATGCAAACTATCGTCGTACCTTCTTTTCGTCTCTCTTAACTCGTCTAACTGAAGAACTGTCATCCTCATCATACTCATCACTCGTATAATCTTCACTTTCATCTTCATCTTCTTCTTCGTCATCTTCTTCTTTACTTTCATCATCCTCAGTTTCATCTTCGCTAGATTCTATATTCATTAAAAAATAACACATTCTTACATAATTATTTATATTTCATTATATATTATCTATTATACAATATCTTATTTTTTTAATTAGTAAGATCATTTATGTGGCTTACCTTTATCGTCTTCATCAGAAGTGCATGTTTTTGAATGTACATCAGATATTAGCAAAGCTGTTAAACCATTCTGTAATCTGATGACTCTAATTTGGAAAACAAGCAATAATAGATTAAAAAGTTGAAAATGTTGATAATTTATAAAATATGATATTTAACGTATATATTTAAGAATTTGTTTAATAAAGAATGAAGCATTCTTGTATACTCAAAAGGATTCTTCAAAAGTATATTACAATAATAAAAAATAATACATAGATTTTAAGTAACATACAAACATGATTGGCACAATACGACATATCTTATTGTTATATACTTAAAGGGATTCAGAAATTATTGTTAATATCATGATTCTATCTAACCTACATAATGATATAAAACATTATGAGAAAGTAAATTATTTTCAAAGTATTAAGCAGATCAGAGAATTGAAATTACCAATAATGTTTTACATTTTACAATACAACTGTTTACAGCATACACATGTCTGTAGTATATTAAATTATAGATGACATAGCCAAGATATTTCCAGAGAAACCTAACCTAACCTATAAAGAACGCCATTGAAGTGTTTCTCTCAAAACATTACTTGGGCTCATACTAGATACTATTTTTCGCCTATTTCGATCGAAACCATACGTATTGCCGACTATTTGCCCTCCATCTTACCTATACTCCTTCTTGTCGTTCTCCGATTTGACGGGCGTCTCCAGATATTCAACCTGACAACGCTCTTCGTCCCCGGTCGCACTCTCCACCTCCGGCATTATATCGACGCCCAGGAAATCAGAATGGAAATTAGGTCGATCAGTAGAATAAGATTCGGTCGGAGAATTCACGATAGGATTTTGAATCGTTTTCAACTTCCTTTCCAGTGGACTTGTCACAATTTTCCTCNTCAGATATACTCGCAGAAGCACACCACTTGATACATGTCTACTCACGCATCTGATAATGGCCAGTCGTTGTTGAAAGAAGTAGAGAGCACGTGTCATACGCGCTTCTGTACGGTCTAAACATGGCACTGAATGCACCATAAACGTAATGAACATAGATTGCGCATTCTCGATTTTTAGAATTCCTCAAATAAGAGACTCCAATGATTTTTCAACAAATTTCTTATGAAATCGTTCGTATTTTGTATGAAAACTGTAAAAATGAAAATGTTTAAAATAAAAATCTAATAGTCTTCCAAATAATTTTAATTAAATAATTATTTTTAACACTACGCAATTAACAGACGTAAATAAATAATTGAACATTTTTATATGAAATCATTCGTGCTTCGCGTGAAGAGTTTTAAAGTATAATTGAAAAGATTTGAGTCATTTAGAATTTAAATATTTTTAAATTATGTATTTATGTATTATAATATAATGACTAAATTCGTTCGAATGCATAAGAGTTTAAACATTGTCCATTTTCAAATTAACTGCAATTTTTAAAAATGTTCAAATAAGCTTATATAGTATCTGCACAGTTTTAGTAGTTTGTCAATACAAATATAAATTTAATTTGCTAATTT
>QKQZ01018269.1:0-14189 GCA_003595255.1 Solenopsis fugax | reverse complement strand
GAGGAGTAGATAGAGAGCGTAGATTTTCCATCGCGGATGAATTTAATAGGGTGGCGTTCCGGTGCATTCCAGTCGAATTAACGACACGAGAACCCTCGAAGTCAATTAGAGAAAATCTCTTTGGCGTCGCGTAGCGTGGTTTCCTCTTCTCCCGCGGTATCGATGACCGTGTTTGGCGAGATTGTCGTCGCTTTCAGCACGTAAACAACCTACGCGCGATTCGCGTGATTCCTGGAAGGCGGATCGCTCTTCTTTCTGCCATTGTCCAGCTGATGCTTACGTCGGTGAACGATCGTCGGAGCGGATCGTTTTTAAAACTGACCCGTCAACCGAGCGGACGACAGTTCGTGAAATTGCGGCGATTTATCATTTTCCGCGGAACGTAAGATTCGCCGTTTGAGACAATCGTTTTGACGAAAGCGTCCGTGGAGACTTCCATTCTCGTGTCTTTATGTGACAAACAAATTACGAGCAAAAACGGAATCAAGAGCAGGCAATTACAATATTGGATCAAATATATATTGCGATTTTTGAAGAAAATCTACCGATATTATTATAATTTGTGGTGAAGTGTATAATCATGAATTTGTAAATTGATACAATTTGATTATTTGTATAATCAACGATAATTGCATTTTTATTTAAAAAATTCTGATATATAATTATTAAATCCAATACCTAATATCGAAATTTAATACATCATATCAAAAAATGTTAAATCATTATGAAATTACATAAATGTGTTATTATTTTACGGTGTAATAAATGACGGTTTGTATCATTTGAGTAAATTGAACGTTTAATCAATTGTATCAAGTGTGTTATATAATCAATAATATAATCATAATTATCAAGTATATCACTTAATAATAATCTCTCTGAAAAAGGAATGTCAGATTTATTTTCCAGAAAACAACGAACAATAAATTGTTAAAAAACATTGAAAAAATTAGATAGAAAAAATAAAAAACAGAGGAAAACATTGTCGGAAATCCTCGAACTGTTTTGGCGAAAGTTTTTGTGGAAACTTTCTTTCTTGTGTCTTTATATGACAAATTATGAACAAAAACGGAATCAAGAGTTATGCAGCATTTGATCAAATATATACCGCCATTTTCAAAGGAATCTATCTGATATAATAATAATTATTATTATTATTTGATTAGTTATATAATCAATAATAATTGCATTTTTATTTAAAAAATTCTGATATATAACTATTAAATTCGATATCTAATATCGAAATTTAATACATCATATCAAAAAACAAATTATTATGAAATTATATGTGTTATTATTTCACGGTGTAATAAATAACGGTTTGTATCATTTGAGTAAATTGAACGTTTAATCAATTGTATCAAGTGTATTATATAATCAATAATATAATCACAATTCAAAACAAATAATAAGTAAACTCAAAATTAAAAAGAATAAAAAGTACGAAAAAGGCCAGTGAGAGTCAGCGCGGGTACAAATGCGCAATGTGCGCCTTATACAACACCGATACTATTACATCTGTTTATTCATTCGAAATAGCAAATGAAAGGTAATAATCATAATTATTAAGTATATCTCTCACAATGATCTCTCTGAGAAAGGAACGTCAGATTTATTTTTGAGAAAAAACAATGAACAATAAAATGGTTAGAAAAACATTGAAAAAGTTAGATAGAAAAAGATAAAAAGACAACAGGAGAAAACATCGTCGGAAATCCTCGAATTGTTCGCCAATGTTTAGGTAGCTGTCGCTTAATAGATTTTTCCCGAACACGATCTATTTTTATTCGCGGCGACGGCAGCGGTCGACATTTATTCGACATGGACGTACCATGTCCAACAAAGTATCACGGTCCTGCAGCGCGGTCAACTTTCGCTACCCGCGCAATGTGCGCCGGTAACTTCATTTACAAATTATACCGTACGCGTGCATTCTCGCGATTAATATGCAACGACTTCGCGCGCGAGACGGGCGAGCCGAGAAGAGCGGAATGAAGTGGGAGGAAGCAGAGGGGAAAATCGCTGGGTAGACGATATGAATGGTTCATTTCGCGTGGACGGCTAATATTTCGTCCGGGCTGCGGGGGAAACGTCCTGTGGAGGAGACTCTCGTTTCTCTCTCCTTTCTCTATCTCGTCTTTCTCCTCTTCATCCCTTCTTCCTCCTCTCGCCACGCTCCGTCTGACACAATTTAACCACATTTTACCGCACACACGCGTGTTTGTTCGACATTATAGCGACCGCGTCGCTGTTTACCGTTTCGCGTGCATCCCGCCGATATTTTTTATGGCTTGAATTTCATACGTCGCGCACTTCATCCCCGACGTGCGGCCACCATCACCACCCCTGACGGTTTTTTTAACTACAGCGATCTCGAGTGATGTTTGCGCGTTATTTTTTTCTCCCCTTCTGCACGTCCCGCGCATCCCATCGCTGTATAGCAAATTCTCTAAATATAAATATTTGGATGCTGTGCTTATATACAGCTTTTTGGGTTTTGTCCATACTTGCATACATTTTTTTAACCTTGCCCAAAAATATTAAGCACCTGGTATTTTTTTTTATATTTTTAATTGAGGGAGGATTTAAACAGAAATCAAAAGAAACTTTTAAACTTATGTATAATGTCAGCAATATGAAATATAATACAGATAAAAGAATTTCAGAACGAAAAGAAACGGATGCCTAATAATTTTACCCAAGGCTACATATACATATATTCGGACGTAAATCTTAATTAAAATTTTGAATTCAACTATAGACTGTTTTTGCTATTAGGTACTCTAGGCCTAAATAAAGCGATATGATTTTCTAGGAATGATTTGTGAACACGACGATACTTAAATTTATCAAGCTCCCGTACGATCACATATGTCCATCATGCTCTTCTTTTATTGTCATATAACTGCGCGTCCGACCATCGTAGATTGATTAATTGTTCGTGTTGTTTCTATGAAAAGTGCGAGCGATGCGTTGGAACATATCGATTCGCCGAGGGATGACCGATATCACGTTTAGTAGAAAATTTTTTTCTCCGCTCTGATGGACCGTCCGGCTGCGATTCGGATGTATTTTTGATTTTCTCGGGAGCGCATGGTGTCACGCACGAAATACATCGCCATGTCGAAATTCGTGTAACGGCATTTTACGCGACGCAATTCATTATCGTGCGCCGAAGCACCGCTGATTAAACTTAATCTTGTGACGGTTAACCGGATATGATGTATCCACTGATGCATTGCTGCATGTGTATTCCATGCGATTTTGTATATTTCGTACGATGCATTATTTAGCGCTTTTTATTTTGTCGTTGCTGAAAATAGGTGATTAAATTAGCGAATCCCCCGATTATTTACATCCAATAAAGAGAGACGATTTATCCCCCGCGTAATGTGAATGTAACGATTTTATTTTTGATACCGTACCATAATAGCTTGATAGCTAAATATATGTTTTATTTAAAACTCTTATTGTTATTTAAAACAAGTTTGTCGTCCTTTCGTACAAAACGTACTCAATCTTGATAAAAAAAAAGTTATGTTAAATTTAATTCTATTTTTGCTATTGATATTTGTAAAAAAAATGTAGTCTATCTCCGGTATCATTTAATAAATTCCACCATAACCATATATTTTGGTTAGAGATGATAGAGACGTTCTGGTCGTTGATATATTTATGAGAAATCTATCGTAGTGTAACTTCCATGCAGTATACGGATTTAATAGACAAACGTGAAACTTTCTCTTTCTTTCTCTTTCTCTTTCCTCCTCCCGTTTCGAATCACACGTAACGTCAAGTCACGTCGCGGGGAAAAAATGTTTTTTATGTACCGGAGTCGGGCTTGTCCCGCGGGAAATGTTACGCGCGTGACACAACCGAACCTGCGAAATTACTTTTTGAAATCCCCGTCTATCCTTGCAGTCTTTCCCTCGGCGCTTCCTAATACCTCAAAAGAGCTTAACTCCTTCTTAGGACAGGATGTAAGGTCTGGTTAAAATTTCACGAAACTTTCTTGGAACTGTACTTATGTGCTTCTTAGCTGCTGTTTAAAGTTGGATGTGTTTATCACGATATCTTTATAAAATATACTCTACATCCAAAGTTGTCTCTCTTGGACTTCCACAAGAAAGAGTAAGCGATCATTACTGTTATCCCTCTTTCTCTCTCTCTCTCTTCATCATGCATAGATTTTGTGCCTAGTGACTGAGCAGAGTATGTACTACCGAAGAAAACCGAGAAAACCTGAAATTTTTAGTGAATTTCTCTTTTATCCATGAAAATAATGGTCTTTCATGGAATTTTATTGGAACTTCAGGGAAATTTTTGGAATTTACTTTTAAATTTAAATTCCATCTCTTTCTTTCTGGTTAATTATTGTATTACTTTTATCGTTTTTCTAATTTTTAATAAAATGTCGACGATCGATTAACAATAAATATACACATTTATTCGCGTACATTCTTGTGCGACTTGCGAGTTTTTATCAAAAATTACTGAAACTAAAAGACAGTACATTCTAAATTAGCGTTAATTTCACTAACAATGAGAAAAATGATTTTATTATTTAATTAACAGACGCACATGATCGAATGCGTTTTGGTGAAAATTAAACAGAATTTCTGGTTATTATAATAAGAGATTTTTTATAAAACGTTTAATAGATCTTATTATAATCCTAATACTAATATTATTAAAAGATTTCTGATTTGTTCGTTTTTGAATAGACGTATTGATTAAATCTATCAGATTTTTAATTATTGCAACAAAATATTTTTTTTTTCAGTGCACGCTTCGTATTCTGTATACTTCAGTGAGTTCGATTATTGCGGACAAATCATTATATGCCATTTAGTTGATATTATTTTTTTTTATTATCTACTTTTTCAAATTTAATATTCAAAACTTAAGTAAATTTTCTTTGTATAATTAAGGAACATTAAAATAAATATTAAAATTATAATAAAATAAATTTTTTTGAAGCTGCATTAAAAAATTCTCTAATCTTCGTGGTATTTTAAATAAAATTCCTGAAAAACCAGGAATTTTCAGGGAATTCTTTTGCAAAATTTGAATACACATCCTGTTAAAAATTAACAATTTTATTAAATTTTAATTAAAATTTTTACAATTTGCACGACCAAACGAAGATTTTTTTTTTATTATATAAAAATAACTTATTTTCTTATTTTTGTGTTTGATTGGATATTGAATTATTAATTATTAAATTTTTATTAATTTTGTGTTAATCAACTCTTTCGTGGGCAGCGTCCGTTAATCGCGATATTAATTAAATAAACGACAAGCGCGAGTGCAATTGCAGAAAATAAAAAAAATGCTTTGGTACACGTGGAGCAGAATCGTTTTGAAAAGTGGACTTTATTTCACTCTGTGTGCCCGCGAGAAGTACCTGTTAATATTATTACGGAAGGACGACGATGGATCGTGATGGTGAAGCGAGTGGTCGGGAATTGAGATGGAAGTCGCGCGCGTTGCGTGTCGTTGGTTGCGCTTTTATTTCGGTGAGAAGTCGCTGAAAGGCGGTTGTTAACATTTCCCCAACTTCCCTGTGAATAGATGCAGCCGCGCATTGTTCCGCCCGATGCGCCGCGCCGTGCCGCGCCGCTCCGTGCCGCCGAAAATTGAAGCACGTTTCGGCTGCAGCGCTACGTGATGCGCGCGGTCTGCCGTTTTCTCGCCAGAATACACGGCGCGAAATAGGAGGTATACCCGGGGCACAAATCAACCGAATACAAACGTATTCGCGAGTCTCGCGTTCCGACCCGAACGCCCCGTTGAGTCGCTCCTTCCAAACGAACTTTTTCCTTCGCACCTACGTCGCGAGCATGAATCTAATAAACCGTTGCGAAATACTCGGGTCTTGGGACTAGCACTTTATATCTGCCGTATGCTATCACGTCTCGTGGATTTTTTACGCGACAACATGCGAAATAACGTTCGTTCCCTCGCTTTGCTTCCCCTTTTCTTTCCTCGCACCGACGCGGACGCCTGTAATAAAATATGTGAAACTTCAGCAGTTTGACGTTGTAGTTACTCTGGGTGATTCTGATAAATGTATTGGATTATTATAGCTATTTTCTAAATCGAGGTAAAAAAAGATGGTAGAGAAAAGTCTTTCACTGTTTAGTACTATTCTGTGATTATATTTTTTCGAACAGTGCGCCGATGCGCTTGCAAGATGCAACTGTACTTAAAAAAAAAAAAATGGATTTATAATTGTATGCTGCTGTTATTTTCTGAAATAAATTCTTGCGACTAGTCAGTCTAAAAAGAACTTCATAAAAAAAATCCGATCATTGCTTCCGGTTATCATAATATTTTTATACGCAAAATAAAATAAAACTCGATTTATCTTGGAAAAATATATGACTCTATTTCAAACAAATGTAGTTGTTTCCTGCAAATACATCGGTGCATTATTTAAAAAAATATAATAGTAGCTCATCCTAAACAGCGAAAAGTTTTCTTTTATTTTTTTTTTAATTTTTACAAAAAGCTATTAACGTAGTTATTATAATTACTCTGTACATGGCTAATTACTTCGGGAAAAGACTTTTTACAATTATTTACATTGATTACAGTGACAATGTAAAAGATTTTTGTTAAAACTGGTACACGAGAAATTTCAAGAGAAGAATTGATGCCCTTTGTTCTGTCTCTTCTCTTACTTGACGGGAATTATTGAATTTTCAAGACACGTGTCATACGATTACGTAATATTACATATGTGTGCTCGAACCGAATGGCTTTTGTATTTTACACGAGGCGATTTCTTTCGTTTTCATTTTCGTAGTACGAATATAGTGACGTAAAACTTTTTATATTACAGTGCGCAGACTTCGTCTTTGTTGCGGTTTTTTTACGACACGTCTATCTGACTATCATATATGCTCGCGGTCTCGCTATTATTGCCGTTCGAATACCGGTCGTGAATTTCGCCGACTGGTGTGTATTATTGGTTATAATGTTGCGCTACACCACGAAATTGGAAAAACATTTTCTGGCGGGCACGCGCGATACACGGGCGATTAATTAGGAACGTCGTCGATTTCGATTCACGCATCTGTTTACTCTGGCTGTACATTTCGGTTGCCGTGCGTAATTAGGCCAGTTGAAAACAAATTCTCGCTCGATTAAGCGCGGTCGTTAATGATGTACTTATAGCCATTACCAAAACAGATCGGTTACATATTTACTGCGATACAGCTCCGAAAATGGTCATTTTTCAAAAAAGAGTCATAATTTTAAAACATAGGTAATTGTGAATACATCACTGTGTTTATACGTACAAGAAAATTTGTTTAAATATCTGGACATCAATTTTAACTATTGATACCCTCACGATAATGATAACCACGATTTTGAAAGGATATTGGTGACAATAAAATTGACGAAGGGGGAGTTGAGAGGTTTTATAAACAGTGTTCGGATCACTTAATCTTCCTTAGTTAGCGATCGATGGCTTCATAATCCCCTTCTTAACGTGAAGTCTTTTTCGGATTTAGTATGTCGGAGATGACTAGACGATTTATTGCACAGACGTAATAGAAAGCCGATCAAGATCGAAGGGAAGGGTGTGGGCGGAGGGGCATTCTCGTTGATATCTGTGGGTTTTATTTTAAAAAATGGAGTAGGCTCTTAGCGAAAAAGGTCGAGTTCTCAAGTAAGATGATAATAGACCGTACCTCACGATATCAGAAGCAGCAACTCCGTGATCGTTTATCGTTACAGATTTATCGAATCTTCTTTATGAACCGAAATGTTTGAAGGAAAAAGATGTTCCCCCCACAAACGATCGGGAGTTCTACTGAGGTTCCATGATTAATGAACAAACTGCAGTGAAATTCTGTTACACTGAATACACACAAAGCGAAATTTTCGCTATAATGAAGTTTGAATCCTCGTTCAATGTTTACACAATGTATAGGTAATGCGATTTAACGAGCAACTTTAGTGTAACATACTTCGATTTGATTTTGCAGAGTTCTCCATAATTATTTTTTATTGTAATTAAAGAAACTCTTTGTTTGTCAAATGGAAAAAAATAGTAAGGATAAGAATAGTAAGGATATTCAGTGAAACAGTAACGTACGTCAAAGAGCAAAGTGTGGCATGTGCTATTAGAGTTAGTGAACAATAATAATTATTACTACAGCTTTAGATATGTTTTATGAAATTGTTACGATGGATTAATTAGATTTTATGTTTAGCGCACAACTCTAATATTACTTCGTAAATCAAAGAGAATGAAACATAGCGGTAATATGTACATTTAACGATTTAATAATCGTATATTGTTTGCGCGAAAGTTATTCTTGAGTTTTGCACAGATGACCTTGCAAACTTCCATCATTACCATCAAGCGTCTGCATTAGTTTCTTCCTGCTCGAGTTAGTTTGACGTCTTCGTCAATAACGATTTTCTCGATATCATATATGATCGTAATACGTTGCATTCGGAGGATAAACGTGGATAACTATTTCGTAAGATTTCAATTTAACGTCGATGGACCAATCGTTTATTACGACCATCGTTCGGCCGCTCTCTCTTCTTCGACGTGATCCACGATTTCTGCTAAATGTTCTCTGTATCGCGTATCACGTACGAACAAAATTCCAAGTGACATTAAAACTTTAAGTACTCGGTTTTAAATTGCATTTTGTTTTCATAATAACAAGCTTGCTTTGTCGCCGCGGCGTTGCCACCAGCATTTCAAGTTACTCTCGGAATTTCGTCACGAAGTATTCGAAGGTAATTTTACCATCTTGACTTCTTCCTCGTCTTACCTCTTAGAACTATCAAAAGTTACTCGATGTCAAGTGGAAGCTTCGAGGGAGCTTTCTTCCCTATCTCTTCACTTCCGAGTTTCGCGAAGGGCGATATCGCGTCGCCAGATAAGGGCGGCAAGAAGACGGGGAAACGGAAGAACGAAAAGTAATGGAACAAGAAGTAAAACGTGGAAGAATGGTACGCAGAATTTCAGATGAAGTTGGAGGAAGTCGGGTGCGCGCGCGCGCGCGCTACTGCGATCGTGAATCATTAGTTTGTGAATTATGGTTGGACAGTAACAACTACATGTGATTTAAAATTTTATGATGTGGAATGATACACTGATAATTCTGCGCGATAAATTTTGCACTTACGCCGGCACAGTTTTACAAGGGAATACGCTTCTTCTGTGGTAAAATGCTCGAAAGTGCACAAACGTTGTTTGAGACCTTTTATCATTATATCATGGAGAAATCTTCGACGTAGTCTGCATATATTTGCTATTTGGATGCTTCTATGAATGAATAAACGCGCCGAAAGGGCGGAACGTGCACGGAGTTGCACTACTGACCGACTGACCCAGATGTTTCTCTGCATTATGAAGGAAAAATATCAGAATCTGTTTTAAAGTCGTATTCATAAGGGTTCTTAATTAACTCGGATAAACCTCGTAAAGAAGAATACCGCAAGAAAACTTTTACGCTACAGGTGTTATGTGGAGTTCTAATTAATTAACTCTTATTGCGTGTAATACTAATTACAAACATTATTACTCCTTCAGTTTTATAGTTTGGCAAGTGGTGGTTTAATAAGCGTTATTTACGTTACGCCATTAGAGCGCGTAGTAACTTTAGACAGATTATTGCGATTATCTGGTTTTACAATTCTAAATATTATGGAAAATGTACGATATTGTTATTTATCATGCATTGTAATGGAGATATTATTTTCTCCGCAATAATATGTATGCACGTGCGAATTGATTTAATAATTTATTATTATATTATGTTAAAATATTCCACGCCAAAATAATGAATTGAAAATGAAAATGCCACAAATATTCCGTGCGAAAATAAATTAATTTGGAGCGCCCTGACGTGAAATGACGAGTTATCCGAAAGGGGCATTAAGAAATTACGAGCGTTAATATAATATTTATTTTAACTGTGCAAAATAAGTGAACATCCAGTTTCTGCAGTGAAAATCCGCGAATGATGACTTTCGTTTGGCCGGAGGGGTGAGAAGGCGCGCGTTGGCGGTTTCATATAGGATAGCTAGGGAAGGTATGACCGCGCGAAAGGAAGAGCGAGTGGAAGAGAAAAGCCGACTATTAGATACTAGCTGCCGCAAAACTTAAGGGAACTTATGAAAGTGGGATCGGGTTCGAGCGCTATATAGCGAGACATGCCGGCACAGGCACCTCGAGAGCTCCTCCCTTTCTGCTGCTCCACCCCCAGGCCGTCTGTGTCTTTTGTTCCTTTTTTCGCGGCGCGGGGAGAAGGGGAGAACAAACGGCCAAGTAGGATATACGAAACATATTAGACTCTACGGCACGTCCGCGAATTGGCCGGCAAGTTTCTTGCTTTTTTTCTTCGTCGTCTCTCTCTTCTTCAGCTCGGCGACATTAACCCGTATCCCTTCGTTCTTTTCTTCGGAGACAAGGAGGGCGTAGAGCGAATTGTCGCGAAAGCGAGACGGGCGTGGCCGAGGCGCGTCGAGTCTCCTCGCGAAATTGAGCCATCGAAAAAGTTTAGAAATCGTGCTTTGAATTCCGGATGTCTTCTCTCTCTCTCTTAGATCCGGTCTCCTTTCCGCGATTGTACATATGGTATTAATTTACGGGTCGCAGCGACGAAGGCAGAATAATTCGCACGATCGTTAACGTCCTCGGATTGTTCTCTCCCCCAAGGTCTTTCTGGTTCTTTTTTTTTCTCCACAGCTCATCTTTCCATTTTCTCTCTTGCCGCGAGGATGCGTTCGGGGAACGAAGCGGATAATGAGGCACGAAGTCGGTGGGGGCGATTCGGAATATCTTGAACCGTTGACGACGTTGACGGTTCGCGATACCGGGAATTGGAACTATCCGCCGTCGTAGCCCGGGCGAAAGGCACGCCGAGTGACAATCCTATTAGCGAGTAGGCAGCCGGCAAAATAGCTTTCGAGATAATAAAACGTTGACGTGGATGGCTTTCACGGCCGATGCTTTAGACCGAGGTACAACCGCGCTTGCCGCCATCCCAAAAATGGAAATAAAACTTTATATTATTCCTAAACACCTTTTAAACGTCTCTTTTGAGTTAATATTAAAATTTACTGACGCACGTAGATTTTGCATTGCATATGCTGACTAAATTGCATTGGGACGATTTAACGATATTAAATATAATACTCAATCTTTTATAACTATAATTATCCACTTGAAAAATACACCAAAAAAATGAGTATTAAATCAACAATTCATTGTTTCATATATAAGCGAGAATATAAAATCTTCTTGGAAGAATTTGATAATCTTAATCAGACCTAATTTACTTACGTGAAGAGAAAAATTTTCTCCATGTAAGCAAATTATGTCTGTTTAAGATTATAAATTCTTTCAAGATGATTTTATATTCTTGCTTATATATGAAACAATAAATTGTTGATTTGATATTAATTTTTTTATGTAGTATATAGAAAAAAGATGTTCTATATTAATAGCCAACACTACTCTCTAAATCGGAATCAGTATATTGTTTATTGAAAACAGTGAATAGTTCGATTTCAGTGATATATTTATAACTATATCAATCAGTGATATATGCACTGTCTTTCAGTAACAATACACTAATTCCAGTCAATGAGAGTACTTTTTAATCACTGATAATTACAGTTATAAGTATAGCACTGCAAATCAGTAAAATTTCACTAATTCAGATTTAGAGAGTACAATCTAATAATTTTATTAATTTAACAGTGTTAGTGAAACAAATAACGTCTTATTAGATCAAGAGCATAACACATTTGTTTTACTAATATTATTATTGAAAATTAATAGATTAGTTTCAATTAGCTACATATGTTACTTTTTTTTCGATGTATAAATTGTGATTCTTCGCTAGAAGTGACTGTATTTAATAATAACGGTTCGGAATTTGTGATTATTTTCGCGAGTAATATTTATTCGGATATTTAGGTTTGATAAAAGCTACATAATCTGTAATTTCTACATTCAATTGCAAATCGCGTGCGTGACATGCGGAAAATAGAGATTTAAAGGTAGATAAATTAAATTCCATTGAAAAATGTTTATCATGCAGCAATCAAAGCGCTTTTGAGAATTATTACGACATAATTTACGTGGATTTCGATACATCTATGGGAATTGTTGAACACAGAAAAAAAATTTGCGACACATCAGCAGAGCGGGGATCGGTATTCTTTTTCTTTATCTCTCGTGGGAGGGGGCAGGGGGTGCAATAAAATTTAAAAATATATACCTTTCGAAATAAAATAAAATGGTAAACGTAGCGTGAAACGGCTTGTCCGTTATATAGCGTCGCTGTGCAACGGCAGCAGTACCTGGCAGTAATGCCGCCACAGGCGCGATAGAGCGGCCACGTCTCTTCCTCCTTCGCGAAATACATTTTCCGTATTACGCTCGAGCATTCTCCTTCGTCGTTTCTCCTGCTGCACAGTCGAACGTGAGCTTCCGTTCCGCTCCGCGTCCTTCTTCGCATTGTCCTTTTGCGTTTTGTGCCACCGAAATCCTCTTTTTCGCTATTGAATTTTCATACGTTCGCGCGATTTATAACACCGGTCAAGACTGACGCGATTCTTCGTCACTCTTTCGACGACTATAAATTTGGGAATCACATGATAAAATGTACGGCCAGAAAATCGGACGACAGAATTATTTTACGTGCGTTCGTACGCTCATTGAGAACACATTAATCCCTCGTGGTTACCTCTTGAAAATTCCGTAATGGTCACACCAGGGGCAAAATGACATCGGCACATTTTACCGATTGCCATATTCATACAGTTTTCATTTTTTGAAGTCAGAAGAATTACTGAACATACTTTAAACATTGTAGAACGTAAAAATACCACAGCTTTGTAAAGTTTTAATTGTAACATATTTAAAAAAATCGCGAAAGTAAAAGTTTTTGAAATATGAATCTTACTGAAAAAATCATAACTTTTTCAATTTTTAAGTTTTTTGATAAAAATGTATGGCTACGCTCTACAGATATACTTTCAGAAAAAATAGTACAATTCGCGTTCCAAAAAGGAATTTATTTAGTACAAGAAAGAAAAGAAATATGAAATTATTGTATTTATTTAATACAGAAATATAATTATTATACTAATTCTTGCTTGAATTATCACTATAATTATGAAATAGCGTAAGCAATAGAAAAATTAAATTTAAATGCATTAGAACCTCACACTTTTTTTTGGAATCCACTGGACCCCGGGTGAAGGGTTAAAGTAAAATGAATTTGGCAACATAAAAGACGAGAACTAGGAAATATAAAGTACGAGGAGTAAGTTTAAAAATTGTGTTTCAACAAATATTTTTAATTATCTTTACGTACAATTTAATATTTTAGAATGTTTGATAAAAGAATAATGTTTACAAAATTTATTTTACAGTATATTCAATTTGATTTAGGTTGCTTTGCCACGAGGTCATCTTTTCTCACATTATTCTACCATTATATTTTCCTCCGATATACATCCTGTTTGCGATATTACAGCTCTTTATTTATTCTTGTTAGCTGTTCTCTGTTTCTGTGAACGGAGATGAAATCTCATTTGATAACATCCCTTCTTATATTTGCGCGTGTAGGTCATCATCTCGTGACTTTTTTGTTTCTTTCTGCGGATTCTATCTCATGTAGTTGTTTTATTTTACCTCTTTCTTTTTCTTTCAGCATCCTTATCTTTTTTTGCTCCTTTTCGTTTCCGTTTTATGAATGAACGCATCCTCTCGCGTAGATTTTAACTTTTCGTTTTCTCACATTCGCGCATATATTTCGCTCGCTCTTTCTCATCCGTTTTTCAATCTCTTTCCCCGTTCCGTTTTTCATTCTACTTGACGCCACTTTTGCCCTCGTACACCGCGCTTAGTGACTTCTCCCATCCTTTCTTCTTGCCATCCCAACCCGGTACGGTAGAATCTTCGTACTCTTTTATTTCCGTCGCCTTCATTTTTCCTTCTCGTTCGACGCTTACGCCGCTCTTTGTCCATTCCGCGTCGTTCGCGCCGTCGCCGTCGCTTCCTTTATTGTATTTGTTCCCCGGTGTCCTCTCCCTGCTGCCGTGTAGCGGGTGCCGCGACTCCGATACCTCTCCAGGTTTTCCACGCACGTAAACGCGCGTTCTCTTATTTTTCTCGGGCTCCCTTTTTCTCGCGT
>QKQZ01018253.1:0-50000 GCA_003595255.1 Solenopsis fugax | reverse complement strand
GTAGCAGAAACCTCGCTATCTCATATTAGGAACCTATTCCATAATAGGCGACTTTACCCTATAGTTATTGCAACTAAGTTTATGGTTAAGAAAACCAATAAAAAATAATTGTAATTACTATATTATATATATTAATATACTACAACTATTTTTTATTAGTTCTCTTAACCATGAACTTAGTTGCAATAACTATAATATAGTTCACTTAACTATATATTATAATTCTAACAAAATTTGTATGGTTGTCCCCTTATAATTGCCACCACTACAATTCTTTCTTTCTGTGTAGCATTCATTTTTTCCTCTCCTTTAAAATGAAACTTCTCGTCGCACTAGGCTTTTAATTCGTTGTTGCAAATCTCGTATCGACACGTTGCGTTACGCTACATTTGAAAGATGAATTGTCGATCTGTCTCTCTTTCTGCGCACCAGGACGTCGTGTGATTCGCAATACAAATGATCGTTATTGTATTAGTTTCATTCACTCAGCGAGGGGCTAACCAATATACCCCCCGTATGCCAATCGCACATTACGAGACGGCACAAACGTGCCGATCCATGCAGCCGCGTTTTTAACGTCCGATTTTTACGGAATGATGCGTGGATCGTTAATTATGCGGCGGAGGGATTTTTAATTCGCTCCGTAACCAGCAAACTTGCGGATTTCGCCGAGATTTCGAGCGGGTTTCTTTACATTTTTTTTTCTTTTTTTTCGGTAAATTGATCGCGCTCGCTTCCTCCTTCGTTTCTAGTTTCCGTCTCATTCGTGTTCGTCTGCGCGAGAGAGATTGTTTCGTCTCAAAACAATCATGCTGCAGTCGATTTTAATTTTCAAAGCAAACAAGGCGTTATCACCTACGGCGGATCGTCCTTTTCGCTTCATTCTTTCTTCGGCCCGTGAACGTATTTAAATCAAAGCGCATGTTTTACGTAGGCAAGATTCTTCCTCCCTGAGATTTTAAAAATATTAGACATGCTTCGCATTAGCCGCGTACAATTATTACCTTAATTTTGCGAGTATTTCTTATGTTTATCCATTTATGATTATCATAATTAATAATTTAATGGTTATTCCTCATTTAATTTTTATGAAACTTGTGAGCGAACTGTATCTCGCTTCGAGCTCTTTCCTCTGAATAACGAATCTAATCTTAGAGGAAACGACAATGTTTTTATTCGATTAGCATGGGAAACATCGAGAAATGACAACTTCAAATTATATTTTAATAGGTTTCGCAATTCTCTACCATTCTAATGATATATCTGTTCAGAATACGGGCTACACGGTAACATTATTAAAAGAAAATAAAATCTTTAACATATCATGTTATATATATCTTGATAAATATACGTTTTCTTTTTAGTATTTCTTCCGCATTATGAAATCGCTTAAATGTAATTTACAAACTTTTTACTAACAAAGCACATTTCTTATGAACTATTTCTTATGACTAAATGCAAAGAAGATTACCATATTTTTAAGTAAATTTCCCTGATTATTAACCTATTTTACCCAGTGAGATTTATTCAATCTTTCAACTGTGGAAGGCATATTTGACTCTGAAAGTAATTTTTTATTTGTAAAAAGCGTTTTACATATTTGATTATAATTATCGAGTCCCGCATATATGCGTCTAGTCTGTGCTTGACGGATGGTTTTCAATTATTAAGTGCGCGCGGTAGTTAAAAGGGATTTAGTCAAGAAAAAAAAGAGGAAGAAAGGTTCGCAAAGTAACACGAGAAATTCCGAGTCGCGTGCAAGATCGCGCTTTCAGATTAGATCATCAGCGAGCGTGCCTTGGACGTCGCGGCCGAGGCCGCGGCGAGGCGTAATCACGTCGCGTTCCAGCACGCTAATGAATGGCCAAGCCACAGTTTCAGTTTGCTGCACGCGGGTATCTCGCTAACCATTCCCCGTTCGAGCGGCGCGCCGTACCGCGCCGTACCGCGCCGTACCGCGCCGGTTCGGTCGTTCCCTCTGTCGTTCCCTAGTTCCTCGCCTTTGCATCCACCATTCGCCGCGGCTCGAGCGAATCGCACGTAAAGCAGCGCGTCCACACCTTGCAATTACGAGATATAAGGGGGGGTCCCACCCACTCCGCCGCGATCCTTTCAACGTAACGGGGCCGGCTCTGTTTCTCCCCCTTCGAGTTTCATTATTAATTATCAGGTCGCCACTATGTTATTAGTGCACTAGGAGAATCCGCCCGCTTCTCCGTCCCGACCGCGACTCTTGTCGAAACGCGACTCTTACGTTGTGCCGCCGCCGCCGTTACCGCTCAAGTCACCACTGATAAATACGAATGCGCTTGTGTGCGTATACTGTAATCTGTCAAAAGTAGTTTTTTAGAATTTCAAATGACTTACGTGTAACTATCGTTATTATTAAATTAATTCATAATGCGAGGTATTTTAAGAGTAGCGAATAAAAATGGATTATACGTTCGTTAAAATAATAGATCGTGTGTAGACGATCTGAATATTTTAATTATTATTTGTGAGGAATATATACTCAGAGTATAATAAATTGTAGACGCTATCAATGCTGCAAAAGGAATTTTCAATCGTTAACTAAATATATTAAACTTGCCTAAGGTTTCTTTCGAAATTTAACGTTTGAAAGATTAGTCTCAAATATTTTTAAGATTTTTTTTTAAATCTTAAAACGTAATTTAATTTTTCGTATGAATTCAAATTTTAAAAAATTTAAGAACTTTGAAGTTTGTGTCAGTAACTCTATTTGAGCTTGCAAAGATTTCAAAGATAAAATTACATTCTGCAGTTGCAACGCAGATTAAAATAGATGTAAATGATTTATAAATGCATATATTATGTATTAATTGGCCATAGTTATGTGAGAAACGTCCAACCCACATGAAGTCCGTTTTGAGAAAAATGCAAATATTTGATGTGATTTAAAAATGTAGGTAAAAACTTTTTTATTAATTTTAGACACATATTAAGCTTGAATCTTTCTTGTTAATAATGTGATGTAGAGAAATGTAGGCACTTCCTGATTACAATAATTCAAAAATTATAATTTTGTGAGTTAGACGTTTTTTGCATAACAATTTTAATATGATGATGCTAATGTTTAATATTCAAAGCATGCCAAATAACACGAGATAATTTTATCTGCATCGCATTTTCGGGCAAGCAAATAGCCACAGTACTTTGCGAAACTTTTGAACTTTATCGATTAATTGTATTCTATTACAAGCTATGATAATTAAATGATCGATATAAATCAAATTACAATAATATTAATGGATCGGATTGAATAATTAATATTAATAATTCTGGGAATAAATTAATTGTTATTTTTAGCATCACAAAATTATTTTTGTCGAATCGGCATCGGTTCACAACGCGTGCACGTAATACTTCGACAACAATTCAATCATTTTAATTTACCAGGAAGCAATAATAATTTCAATTAATTATTATAGAAGAGTGAGGTAGCGCACAAAGTGTTTTTAGTTGCCATAGTGCAAAGTGCACCCCGCAAATTATCGGGTTAATTAAGGGGAAAACGAGTGTAACAGCGTAAAATTCTTTCTAGATAGCAAACTCGTTGATGCGCGTTCACATGTGCTCATTAATGTTTTTCCGCGACAAAAACGAATTGCGGTACAGCACGGCAGAGCGCAGCGCGGCAAGCCCGGGCAAAGGAAAAGCCGCGGCTCGCCCTCGTTTCTCCTTTGGCGAAACGGCCCCGGCTTTGTGAGGCGTTTGCGACCGTTTGTGTACACGCTGCTGCGACAGTGCAAGAGTCGATCTCCGACTCGTACGGCCGCGAAACAAAGCGCTCTCGCTGGCAAACGAGCCGTCCGGGACCCCGAGGGGCGGCGAGTATTTCACCAGAATTTACGTTGCATTTCACGCTGCTAATACTCTCGTGGTATAATTATAATTAGCGGGCTACGCCCTTCACACCGCCCCCTTCGAAAGTTCGTTGTGGATATACCTGGCGTGTGCATCCTTCACCTTGATATCCACTTGGGCTGTGGCCACGCGTGTGCGTGTATCTATACGGACACGAACGCTACGTGACTATTACAGTGATATTGCTGTATTATTAAATAACGTCAAGATGAGCGTGATGCTCGGGGCAGTCTACGCTGCGTAGCTACGTTGTTTCGCGATTTTTTTCTGCATACTTTATACATATATACTTGTATAAGCTTGTACGCCCGCTGAATCTAAGCATCTGGACTTTTCAGAAAGCAAGTAAGAGGTTTAATTATTCAAATTACGAGAAATTAGACGTTAAATGTACGAAGGAACACGAGATTTTACAATTATACTTCCGTTACTCCGACGATCAGATCAGATCAGATCAGATTGGAAGAGTCAATGATTCACGCGTCACGCCAAAATTTTGACCTTTCTAAATTCCGAAATTGTCAAATCTTGAATTAGACTAAAGGGCAAGATTCCAAGGAATCGCTATTTCCGATAGGATCGTCGCAACAGCTCCGCGTGCAGAAGAACGCAGCGGATAACTCCTCGGTAATAATCTAATGTGAGCGTAATATGCGTTTCGGCCGTGATCTCTCGGACGAAGCGCGTCAAGCAACTCCGACATGCGGCCCCGCCGACGTTGCCGACCCTGCATTAAAGATCATAGGCAGATCCTGGTCGTTCCAGGGGAAGGGTAGGAGGACGAGGAGGGGTAGGAAAGCAAAGTGGATGGAAAGCACAACCACTGTTCGTCTCTCCATCCGCCACTTAACGCGGTACATCATGCGGCGTACAGGCAAGAGCCCTGCGCGCGGGCATGACACCAGCCAATCGCGCAGAATTACGTGGCGAGAGCGAGCGAGAAGGGCGGAAGGGCGCGAGGGCCCCCGCTCTCCCCCTCTTGAGGGAGGAGAGCAAAGGGAGAAAAAGAGGACGAAGGAGAGGAGAGGGACGCGAACGAGGAGGGAGAGAAGCCTGCGCGTGCCTCGGGGCGAAATCTTGGGCCTCGCGTGCCCAGGCATGGCCTCGTCTCACTCTTCGGTCTTCACGGTCAGAGGTCATCCTCGAGCACGAGCCACCTTTGGGTTCTCAACCTCCTACCTCGCGAGAGTCGCCGACGCCGGCTCGCTCGGATAAACCGCATTATTAACGACCGCTCTCGTGCCCCGGGGAGAAGGGGGGTCCACCTCCTCCCCCATTCACCCTTCTGCGACGCGTCCCCTCGCGACTCGACTCGGAGGCTCGAAATTCGCGGCGTCTGACGTTGATGAGCCGTAGGAATTCGCGGAGGCGTCGCGTAATTCGAACGAACACGTCCGAAAACCGATCATCAAATCGTACGAGCTATAATAATTTCTCAAATCGTCTCTATTCTTCCAATAGCCGTTAACCCTTGATTGCGAACCTTTGTTTTGTTATTTATTTTTACTGTTAACGCCATAATTGCCCAGTCATATTTTATTCTAGCATTTTTATAGCATCGTTATCAATAAACGAGTGAGCAATGAAATAACGAATTTAGGTATAATAGTATCTTGATAGACTTGATGGACCAAAGAGATCAAAATTAAGATTATCGTTACAAAGAAGCGGCATGAAATTCGTTTAAATTTACTAAAAGGCCGATCAGATATCGGTCTATAAATAAATATTTAACCGATTTATATTTATTCTGTTGTGTGAACTGTAACAGCTCCGAGCGATTAAATTTTCGGTGTACGTAACGTGATTTAATCATTTGCAGTCATGCGTCAAAGCGACAGATCAACGAAACGTATTATTTCGCAGAATCATAATTTTTTGAAAATATATAATATATATATATATATAAAATAAAAAAATAAAGGAGATAAAATAAATATAAATATAAATGTAAGAAATTAAACGCATTGTCGTTAATACAATATCGTCAATTAGAGATTGGAATGGAGAATCCATTATTTGTTTAAGGAATTAAGCCCGCCGATCAAACATCAACGAGCAATTCTTTCAGTCATTGAAATCATCGTTGACGAAATTATTTTCTCCCAAGAAAATGAATAACCAGTAGATCACGTATCGCAAAAAGAGTTTTCCGCACGATACAGTCGTAATGGCAACGACTGCCGCGCTAAATCGAATTAACGATCAGTTTGCCAGATACTCCTGGCATTTTCTGCCTCTCCACGTGAGAAACGGAAAACCTTTAGCTTCTGTCGCGAACAGACGCGTGGTGGTCGTTCGCTTCGGCGGCCTTACTTACTCGCGAAGGTGACAGCCCGGCTCTTCTACACGCGCGTCGTTGCTTTCGCCTTGCGCTCACTTGCTAATTGAGATGGATGCGGAATTTGCGTAATTACATGTTCCGAAAGGTCGAAAAACCGCGGGCGGCGGCGGGCCACTTTCGGGCATTCGTGCGTCCTCCCCGATTCGCGTCCGTTTGTAACAAACTGGTACGAACACGCCATGAGACCGAGAACGCACATTCCGCCGTTGGGATTCAACAATGTTTCCTACAGGCAGATAAGTTTCATTTGCTTTGCGTGGATAATATTCTTCTTTACTATCGCTAAAGTGATAGTTACGTTTATGGATCGTTTATTTCAACTTTTATATGCTCAACAAATAAACAATTTTTCCCCCTCTTCGGACATCGAACAACTCTTATTTTGAGCCTCGTGCAAACGTGGATTATTAAGGAACAATTCGTGACTTTTGATTAAAATACCGATTAAGATATTGCATTTGATTAGCACTGACTGTGATCTTGTGTTTCATTTTCTTCGAATGAAGATCGTATCTAAACAAGTGTGAAATACAATATCATTTTAGTAGATATGCAGGATGATCGTGGACTATACATTTTTAATTATTGATCTTCGTAACAGACAAGATAGTGATAAATTCACAAATTTTACTCTTCAGGAATACACACAATTTCTAACACAAACACTAACTCTTCTGCCACGTGTACACAACTTTTTTTTCATCACTTAGGCTAGCGAAGATGTAAAGTTATCGGGAGATCATAGCGATTGATAGACAGAAAGACAGAAATAATAGTAATTACGGCACGCTACAAAGCGAGGCTCTAGTGGAGAGCGTATTAAGCGGTTTCGAAAGATCTGCGCGCAACAATCATTAACAAAAGTCTTATAAGAGCCCATTCGCGTAGGATCGAACGGCTCATTCATTTTGCTTAATAACCACAAATTATAGGTTATTGCGCCTTCATGGCCTACAACTTCTATAGATTTAAGTGAGGTAATGTGGCATTCTGTAACCTTGACGGCCATCTAACACGCGCTTCGAATTCTTGTCGACTTGTATTCTGCCCGAAATAACAGAATTATGAGCGCTTTTTCGCTCAATTCTGATCAAATCGAGCAGATCGAAATGAATCTGATGATCATGACAATCTTTCGCGACCTGTTAAATAATTTTTCTTTTACTTTTATGCGTTTCTTTAATTATTAGGTGTACTGTTATTACGCAAAAAATAGACGTGTATATTACAATATGTATTAATTTATAATTTATAACATATATTACTTGACATATTATTATTATAGACATATTATTGGATTATATCTTATTATGCTTAGGTATACAAAAATTAAGAAAACTAAGAATCATTTGTTATAAATATTTTTATTTATAAAAGATATATATTTTACAAAGATATATATGAATCTTCTTCAGTATATTATAAATGTAAAAGTATAAATTTTGTAAGCTCTTTTGAAAGGTTATTATATATTTTTTAGCACGTATTATTAGGTCTTTTTGTAGTCCTGTATAAATTTGACAGGCGTCGGATTAAAAACGTTTCGAATCGATAAGTAACATCACAAATACGAAATCAACTACTTACATTCGTAAAGTCGAAATTATAATACTTAATCAAAAGCGCTACCGGAAGGCATTGTTAACTATAATAATATTCTACATTAACCATCATTTCCTTCTTGTTACACAGGTACACAGAAAGAGCAGAAACTTCATATTTTTTGCTATGTTTATCATATATTGTTTCCGCGTTTCACAATTACGCTAAATCACGTTTGTACTCTCATGCAATAGGCATACAGTATTATCTTGAAAACTCGTTTCAAATTATCTGAAATAGTAAGGAAATATTTGAATTTATATTGTTCCAATGATAATGTCGAATCACTTGTTATCAGTGATGGAAAAAAAATATCACAAAGTTATATTTACGTGAAAGTAATATGAATGGAAATGAGAAATATTATATTTGTTATATATTTTAACGTAATTGCATTTTCTCTAAAGATTATTTATTAATTCAAAGGCAAATGATGACGCGCATTATTCGTTATATATAGTTCGCGGTTTTTCGCAATGTTTTTATAATAATTGAAGTCATAGTGAAGTTCTCGGAAATAATCTTAAATCATAGATCCGGTTTCAAACGATAAAACACTGGGAAACTTGAACCGGTTCTCACATGATAGATATCCAGTTCTCGTTGGAAAGTCGATTTTCTCTAGCGAGTTTCGTTTATGAGGAAAACATAGTGAACTTTAACGCAGTAGTCTTGCTTATGTTTTCTTACATAGTCATAAAAATAATATAAACTAAATAAAAATTTAAAAATTTATTAACGTTTATTCTAGTTAAAGCAAAAAAAAATACAGTATAAAAAACACATTTTTTTCTAAATTACTGTAGTAAACTCACAAAATTGTCTACTTCAAAATTATAGTATTACATTTCTATAGCTTTATGAGACATTTGTATTTATTAGTATTAACTTGTGATGAAAATATTTTTAATCAATTTTAATAATTATTTTTGGGTGCATATTATATACTTCTTTTTTTTTTTGATAAATGACCATTATCTATCCCGTCAGATAATTCAGACGTTGAAGATAATAGAAGAACTCTATATATCTTCACGTCTCTTGGAAACTTACCGAATGATCCTTAGTAGTCGGTAATATAGTCGGTAAGCAAGATCTCTGTGCAACATTGGATGATTCAAAGGTAACAAGAGATATTATGCATCCTGTTTCCCAGCAGGTGACTCCAGCATCTGGTGCAGCGAGTGGATATGATCGAAATTATCTTTATCGACTATGGCTGCGTTCGCGGAGCATGCTAGCAGCGCCATTGTATCATTTTATCCTTATTTTACGTCTAATGATTGAAAAAGATAGAATGATCGAATAGCGCTAATAGCGTGCTCTCCGAACGCAGCCTATGAGAAACGCGACGAGAAGTTTTTCTATAGTATTCTTATGTTTATGAAATAGATGCATATATTTCTTTCGGATTTTGGTATAATATATTTATATATTTATTGTATAAAATAAATATTTTTCACTCAAAAGGACACGTTTTTTCATATAAATTCTAATTAACTTGTTAATCTTTATTACTTTTTTAAAATATAATTTTCTTATATTTATTGAAAGTAGTTGATGTGTCTAATATTATATTATAAACAACAATACAAGTGTTTTTCCTAATTTAAACTTCAATGTTGCAAAGATGTATATCACAAAATCTTAGTCCTCATATCAAATTGTAATTTTAAATTTTATATAGTCGTTTATATAGATTTATCTTACACTTATTTTACTTCAAATCTATTTTCATCACAAGTTGATAATAATAAATTTATTTTCTAGATAAAAAATTTTACATTTCTATCTTAGATTTTTATGGAGACATAATATGATCTATTAAAAAATAATATAAAAAATACGAATACCATTCATCAATAAGATAAACGTAATTCTTTGAATCGAATCGACATCGTATATTCATAAATCAGTCTTTTTAATTTTATAACTTGCAAAGATTGTTGCGTACTACATACGTTGCAAAATTTCAAACCTTTATGAATCTAATTTTATTTAAAGTATCACTGTTACAAAAATCAGATGCGAACATTTGACATAAATACAATCATATATTAAAGTAAATCGGTGATCTCGCAATTGTTACGAGCGGCTTTTCTTCAGCAAAATTATAATAATGAATCCGATTGATTTCTGATTAAGCGCATTACACGGCCTGTGCGCTATTAGTAATCTACAATTACTGCATCAGCAATAAGATGCTTAACATGCAAATCACTCTCGTGACTATTGTACCTCTTTGTAATCCGTCGTCGTTTCTTTTATCGTCGGACGCAGATACTAATACAGATGAAGTGAGATATCACAATTTTTATACGGCTGTGTAGCAACGATGGTCGATCGACAGAGAGAGATACATGCGAAGTTAAGAGGCAAAACATTTAATGAGGCAATTCACTGTGCATCGCTCGTCTCGTAAGACGGAACGATAAGAGCAATTATACATATATGTCGATCTTAGCGTCTCTCTCTCCATATATCTTCGTTCAAGCGGAGTTCATTAATTACCGTATGGGAATTAAGTTCTGTACTTCTTTTCCCTACGTCTAAAACGAGGTAGGTCGGTGCCTTTGTTTTCGAACCGCAGCGCGCAGGAGAGAAGCCTTCTCGGAAAATTAGTATCAGAAAATCATGAACATCATCTTACACCTCGCATATGAAGATTGAAAAAAAACTAAGTTCTAATCTAAATATTTTACTACGTACGAGGTTTTAAACTGCGCTTTGTAAATCTTGATTAGATTTTTTGTTTATCACGAAAAGACGTACACCGAACGTCGTACATAATGTATCATAAATCATCCTTCCGTTGTTGACGAATCTTTTTTTTTCCCAAGCCAAGCACCTATGCGCGTGTTATTCGAGATAAACGACGTTGGGATACACCCCAGCGTGCGATACACAGATACAAATGACGTATCGACGTGTATATGTATATCATAGTCGTACTCAGATTACGCGGACCTATCTCGGGACCCCTTGTTGCATTGTGTTCCCTATCCAGGAAGGAAAGGGCTCCCACTCTTCATACCTCACGGCGGATTCTTCGATGTGTACAATAGCCAACTCAAGGTGGATTGAGTTGCACCTTACCGGCGATACCGATGCACCGAAGAATGGCCAATTGTTGGTCGCACTGGCGACCGGACAGCTTGAGAGAGAGAGAAAGAGAGAGAGAGATTTGCACGTAGATACTGGTGCGCAAGCACCCTCGAATTTTTTTCCACGCGCGTCGCGATAAGGGCAAAGACATTTTCTACCGTTACCGCAGCGATGGTATCTCTTTATTGATAGAGACCGCGCGCGGAGCGAAGAATTTTTAATTAGCCCGGAGCATTTCGATTAAATCTTGTCGTGTAATTATGATCTGACGACGTTACGCGGCAGACGTTACACGCCGTGTATTTACGGCGAGCGGAAAAATCGTGTCTATATTCAGGCGCATCGCATCTCCGACAAAGAATTAAGAATCGGCGACTATCGATTGGAGAAAGCAAAATTTAAAAAAATTGTTTAAATTATTTAAATGTCTCGCTGAAGAAACAGTGCCAAAAACATTTTGATGCTCAATGATGAATTATTCGTCTTTTTAATTTAATTGTTACAGATCCATGAAATATTTAATTCAAAAACAATTGTAACTTTTTTTATGTAACACAAGTGTGTAGAGCGATCTCCAAACGCTTAATATTATTTCACAATAATCTTTAGAATTTAATAGAATGTCTTTAAACGTTCAATATTGTTGCACAATATTATTGATCGTCTGTAGATTATATTGATAGTTTGTGTAATATATTGTGTGAATTAAACGTTCTTTGAAACATATTGTGCAATTTGTTAAATAGAGGGTTGTCTGTGGGCACTATTGCACAGTAAAATATCAATTTATGACGCTCAAAGCTCATTTTTAGCGTTAATATCACATTACCAGAGTTAACACTGATTAATGAAACTTGAATGGTCACTTGATCACATAATCTATCTTGATGCTGAAATAATGAGCATCGAGCATAAGTACGAAAAAGTCCGTTCTAATTATTTTATAATAAATCATAGCATAAATTATGTTTGAGATCTAGTAACAGTATGGATAAAATTTAATACAAAAATTTTAACAAAGACGATTTAAACATGAATGAATCAAAACGTCGCGCCGTGATCTTTTGTCGCATTCTTCAAATCGCTTATGGACTATTTCACCCCATTAACATTAAATAAGTTAACTCGCGTTATTGCGCATGAAACAAGTGCGCGATCGTTTCTGGTGCATTACGATACTCACGCGCCATTAAATGTTAACCAAAAGAGCCGCGTAATTTCAATTATTTCATACAGCCGAACGGAGCGAATTAACGTTCCGCTCCTCGTTACGTGCATAAAGAGGACGGAAAGTACAAAACTAATTTACTTACATTTCCACCGTTGTGAAACTTTTATGAGGATACGAGGATACTACCTCCAATTATAAGAATGTATCGGAACTTACGAGCAGGCAATACCGGCGATGGCACGTCATTATAGGAAGCACGAGAGAGGGATGCGAGATGCAATCAACGAGTGTTGATTTGCACTTAATGGCGTGACCACTGATCCTTGATGATCTCTGGCACTCGAACGCCGTAGCCCGATAATTAATCCATCCGGCTTGATGATATGAGATTTATGAACTTCATGGTGTGCTACTTGCGAAATACGCATATTACTTACAACGTAGGATATCGATGCTCGAAGAATTACATTACAAAGAAAATGCATTCCACTGCTTCTTCGTGCGCAGCTCGTTCGCTTATGATTTCATTATAAAATTTTTCTAAAATCTAATAATGACGTGAATAAAATTACAGTATATTTTTGGAAATTCAAATTTCATTGCTATTGTCAACATAGAATAAATGTTAAAAAATAATATGACACTCCATAGATATTATTAATTTCTCAAAAGTACAATTTAATATTATTTCCGTAGTTTTCGCAAAGGAAATGTATTCCCATTTCAGCTTCTTCGCTCTTTGCTATGATTTTAGCAAGAGTAAATTTTTTTCTAAAATCTAGCAATAAAATGTGAATAAAATTTTGACATAATATATTTTTGGAAATTATTTAAATTGATTATCATTGCACAGAGAGAAAAAATTGTAGTGGTGGCAACTATAAGGGGACAACCATACAAATTTTAATATATATTGTAATTATATATATGTTAATATATTGTAATTATAATATATAGTTAAGTGAACTATATTATAGTTATTGCAACTAAATTAATGGTTACAAGAACTAGTAAAAATTGTTGTAGTATACTATATAATAAAGTAATTACAACTATTTTTTATTAGTTTTTTAATCATAAACTTAGTTGTAATAATTATAATATCTACTTAGTTGTATAATCATAATATCAAGTTCACTTAATTATATATTATATTATAATTATATTACAAAATTTGTATGGTTGTCCCTTTATAGTTGTCATTACTACAACTTTTTCTCTCAGTGTGTGAAAGAACATAGTAATTTACTAAATGCAGATTATATAAATATTGTATTAAAGAGAAATAAGAAATATACCATTCTTTAGATATTATTAATTCGCAGAGCTGCACATCAATATTGTTGCTCGTGATTCTTACAACTATGAAACAGCCATGCGTTTTTGTTCTGCCTCCAAGTAGGAACTAGCCACTCGTGATGAAGCAAAAAGGAGGCGAACGCGAAATAAATTGGGGCTGTCCCGTTCGTGGGCAGCGGCGAATTAAGGTTGCCAGCGCAAGTTGTGCGCTCGCTTTTTCTTCTCTCTCTCTCTCTCTCTCTCTCTCTCTCTCTCTCTCTCGACGTGTCACTTCTGTCGTCGATCACCGATCTTAAAAAGGAGCCCGTACAATCAAATATTTCACGTTGTCAGTCGGTTAGAAAGTCCCTGTCTGTCTACCGAGAGTGCGGCGTCAGTTCTCAAAAATGTCTCTCATGCATTAATCATGCTTGCGTCGCGCGATTCTCCGACGACATACGATTTCAATGGCTACCGCGTTATGAGCAAACCGAGTTTTGTATCCAGTCGGGCTCATTGAGCGTCCCGCTATATAATTGCCGTGCAATGCCGCGCGGATGTAAAGCCCTCGAGAACCGATGCTCCTCGCCACTCAGAACAACTACAAAAGTGGTTTCTCAATCAACGAGGGGATAGGCGATGATCAGTACGCATCTGTCGACGAATGCAGACCCCGTCGTTTCTCGAACGTTGTAATATTTTCGCAACGAATATCATTGGCAACTCTGATCCGTATTCATAACCCACATTACGCGAAACGCGACGCGTCAATTCTAAAGCTAAGAGGCATGCTTCGAGCAAGGATACTGCCTAAGTAAAAAAATCGGATTACATTGTAAAATTTTAAAATAAATTTATTAACAATATATATAAAAATTATTTGAAAACGATAATTTTTTTATATAAAACGTGATAAAGATTCGATCTTTAATTGTTCGCACATTTGTGTGAACAATTTTATATTTTAAAGAATACGAATCTGTGTGAAAGCACCTAAATTCGAGAGACAAATAAATAATCTGATTGGGAAGGATATAAAAGATCGACTATTTCCAGACTGCGCGAAACTTTATTAATAATTGTAAAAGAAAATAAAAGCGACCCTCGGGCTAGTAGTCGCGGCGTAATTAAATGTCACGCAAATAATTAAGCCGTTTTCATAACAACTCTTTACACTTTATTCGTTCCGAAAGTTCAGATTTCAAGGGGCTTTGTGAATGTCCATTTAATTGCAATAAAAGCATGTAATAACAGAATATTAATTATACCACGCCATGTTTTCATATATTTAAAGAAAAATGAGACAAAGAGACATGACAAGACCGCGAATGATAGTTTTTTTTTCTGCAAAGATAGGTGACATGTAAAATGAAAGAATAGTGCTTTGATATAAGTTCTGTAAGGTTATTAACATGTATGCACTTAAAAAGAGAGAGAGAGAGCGCATATTAAAAATACGTATAAAAAATACATATAAACTCACGTCGAGAAATTGAGGAACATAGAGAGAAATTGAAAGAAAGAGTGCAATTCCATAATTTATGATCTAACATGCGTGAGATTGATAGAATAAAATGTGAGCAGTGTGTTTTAGTTTCTATTTTTTTTAATTATTAATTATTATTTAATCATTATATAATTAAAAAAATTTTTTTAATATATTCAAAATCAAATACATATATCATCTTCTAAGATCGGTATTCATAGTCATAAATAATTTTCAATCTTTGATTGAAAACTTAATTAATTGCAGATTTATTCATTTTTTCTTTCAAAGAATGAAAATTATTTAATACGGCCCAAGATAAATGCATAATATTATTACACGAATTCACATATTTCACTGATGATATGGCATTTTAAGTTAAGAACTTTACAAATTTCCTCCTAAGCTTACCCTCGTCCTTACTCATTCATACCGCCCACTTACACGACGTAGACATGGCCCGACAAGGCATACCATAATTTCCCTAACCACAGCGTTCCCTTTTTCCGTTCGCCGGACTTCAGACGCGTGGGGTGGCTCTAATAACGCCGGGAAATAATCGGTCGGGATACGCGACGGGATGAGACGGGTCTCTAGATATCTCGAAATCGCGGGGGAGCGTGGACGCGGCATACCGTTGAAATTAAAAGCCTTGAGGGAGCAAGACACGCGCGAGCACCAAACGGCGTAATTTCTGTTCCCTCCCACGCCCCCATGTGTCATCGGCGGGGTGAGACCGTGATATCGTAGTCGAGTGATGTTACGGTAAATCTCGCGCGATTGAGCACAATCAATGTTAAGAATGTGATTTAGATGGAAATATATTTAGTCTTACGAACTCTTCAGTATACATATATTTTTTTTATAATCATTAATAATTGTTGTGAATATTCTATTTTGTGGTACACTGAAAAAAAAGTCTGGTTATAACTGCCAAATGTATAGTGAAATAGTATCAATTAAATATTTTATTAATATAACCAAAAATAATTTTATTTTTTTAAATGTTTAGTAAGTATTATCAAATCTGGTGTAAGTTACTAAATATTTAGAAAAGTAAAATTATTTTTGGTTACATTGACAAAATATTTAATCGATACTATTTCATGTATATTTAGTAGTTATAACCAGTCTTTTTTTCAGTGTAGGCAATACGTAATAAGTATCTGTCTTCGCTTAGTTTAAAATGCAGCAAAAAAGGCAGTAATTAAAAAAATATTGTATACTTATTCTTGATTGCGGGACTATGAAGGTTTAGTATTGCTACCGCATTCGCGTGTTACTCAGGTCTCATAATATTACTTTGAGCAGGTTTACTGTGTCCGGTGTGCAAGGTAATATTCACGTAATGACCCACCACACTCTCTAGTCTTTCGTTCCTAATCTACAATTCCTACATAATCTCGATAAAAACAACGTAACAGGATCTTCGCTTTTATAAGGAGAATAGTATGATCAACCAAAACATGATTAATAGCTAACTGTAGATGGCGAGTTACGAGCTAACTACTTAAAATCTTACCATCATTTAAGGGAACGGTGTAAAAATTAAATTTAAAAGAAAATATGTACAGCATTTTATTTTTTGTGCAGATATTTTTTTCAATTGAAATTCATTACAATCAAACATACCACCTTCTTTTATTAATCCATTACAAGTAACATATTTAAATTTAAAAAAAGAATGCATGTGCAAACATCTACGAAAGCAAATCTTTTTAAGAATATTGATACTAATACACATATAGAATGATAGTTATTATATATGCATTCAGTATCAAATTTGTTTAAAATCCTGCACAAATTTTAAATTCCAAGTTGCTTGTGAAGTGGATTGGTAAATTAGACTTCATACTTATTGAAGCTATACTTATCGAATCATTTTGAGCTTTTTCATGAAGTAATTTTGTAATTAAGGTTTCCTATATAAATTTTAACTAATATAAGCAAAAATATACTCCGTGTAAATCTACTCTGAAACATAAATTCTTACTTTTTGTGAACCTTATGGAAAGTATGATATTGGGAACAACGAGACTCTGGCAGACGGTCAACTGCTCGCACGGAGCTGCGCCTTCGTCCCGCACGATCACGGGGGCAATTACCGATTATCCATTTTTTACCACGTCGTGGCACAATCCTTCCTTCGGCGCGCAAATGCGTTCGAGACGGTGCACGACAGTCGTCGTGGAACATCAGACAGCGCGATGCACGGAGAAAATGAGGGGCAAGCGCATACGCGGAGTTGCTTCGTTACTCGTTTTGCAGTGCGACCGTCTGGCAGAAATGATTACATGTAAATCCACGTTTCATACAGCACGCACCATTACAGAATGCATCATTACACCGTCGCAGAACGTCCTCTAATAAATTGCTGTAAATAACGAAGTAGTTTACAATTGGAGAGGAAATATTTCCAACACGTCTATGATGTACAATATAAGCGTGTTGGAAATATTTAAAACGTTGTTATCAAGTTGCGAGTTACTCGAAATGGAAAGAAGACAAATATTTATGAAATATTAAAAATACATAACTGATTTTATAAATACAATATAACACAATTATAATATTATATTTGTAAATGAAAAGAACGATTTTATTAAAGAATCTAAAAATTTAGCTATATACAAAATAATTACGTAAGATGCTCAAGCTGGCTGCTAGAATGTCAAAACTTTTTACAACATTTCTCATTATGCTTGAGTTTTTTTAATAATTATTTTAATGGTTCAACAAAATTATTTTTAGATCTGTATTTAACTAAATTTTTACCTCGGCAAAACTGTTCTTTCCGAATAGTGTAATGAATAATACACAAACTTATTATGTACATACAATTAGAATAACTTTAAGAAAGAATTCGATAGCAGACTAATGATATGTATAGATAATTTGTAGTAAGAAATTAAAACAAGCAAAAATCTTTTAGTTCTGTCGTCGCGCGACTACTTAAATATGGGAGACATCATGAGAACTCAATTCCGGCGACAATCTTGCATAGCTCTTTATTAAATTTGCATGTTTAATTGAGCTTGGCTGACTGGAGAGTAGCAGTCGACAACGTCGGACGAGTCGGCTACGGATTCATAAATCTTCGACGACGATCCACCTCGAGGATCGTGACGGTACTTCGGGCGGCTACGCTCGACTTTTTCGATCGGGACCTCGTTCGGTGTCCGATGCTGCAGGTAGATGAAGAAAAAGCCGCGCTCTCCGGCATCTGCTCGCTTGCCCTAGATCGAGCCCTCGTACGCGATACACGCACCGTCCGTCGTACATACGCACTCACGCACGCGGAGACGCAAGATCACGCACACGCACGCACGTCCGGGGCGATCCACACGCACGCGTTATGAACGGACGGAACGCGTAGGAACAAGGTGCGTTGGTCACTAGGGCGTTGACCTGATGCTGGGCCGGACCAAACGAGCGCGGGTCGAGCGGCGGAATCTCGACGCGGGGTGGAAGGGACGGATCAACGCGGACGGGGAAAAGGGAGTGAGAGAAAAAGATAGTGAGGCTCCAGTAAGAGATGAGGATCGGTACACGGAAAGAGAAAAACCCGGGTAGGTACGTGGAAGCTTATTCGTACGACGCTTGCGAGTGCACACGCGGAAGGGTAGACGCTTGGGGAAAGGCGCTTGAAACGTGCGGAAAATAAAAATGCTGATAAACACTAAGGAAATATATTTCTCGGAGCGATTCCGTTGCGCGAGCGAAGGTGCGCGCACACAGCACGAGAAAGATAATTAATCGAGGGAGATAGCGATCGTGATGCACGCGGTATATTTACATGCGAATTTTTCAAATAATTACCGCTATCGCGTTTCCTCTCATTAATTTTTTTCTTATCAATTGTAGATTGATATTAAAGATACGTTTTTTTTAATTATCTCAAGTAATCGGAGAACTTACGATAAAAATAATGAAAATATTATTAGTAATTTTTTTACAGTATCGTCACAATAATACATTTTTTTCTATCGATTAATGAACATTTGTAGATCCAAAAATAGCATAAAAATATTACAAATCTATTCTGGATTAATTAATTAATTTATACACATAAATACAAATTCAAGATTTAGTCGTAAATTTTAAGCTAAATGGCAATTTTTTAAAAATTGTAACATCATACATTGAGAGAAATGTTTGGTAAAATTAACCAAAGTTTGGTTGAATAGTGATCAAATGAATTTTATAATGATAGTTACTAAATATATAGTTGTTTTGACCAAACAATTTGTAGCCTTAACCAAATAATTATTTTCATACAACAAATTACAAAAATTGGAGATATACGGCCGTTAATGTAATACATACAAATTGAAATAAGAACGCCTTCTACGGTCAAGCTAGATCTTAGTGCTTTTATAAATTTTACTTGTGTGATTTTTATATACCTTTTTTCAAATTCAACCGACTGCGCGCCGAATTACTTTTCCGGTCATAACACAGCTATAAGTTGAACATGAACAGGTAATATCACATTTATTAAATTAGAAATAATTTAATAATTGGCGATGCTAACTTGCATCTTGATGTTAGACCCCTTTTCCCCCCTGAAAAAACTGTAAAGAATTTATTGCGAGAAATATCACCTCAGCCAGGGTTCGAACCTGGAACCTCCCGAATCTCCTGTACGGGCATCTTATATAACATCAAGATGCAAGTTAGCATCGCCAATTATTAAATTATTTCTAATTTAATAAATGTGATATTACCTGTTCATGTTCAACTTATAGCTGTGTTATGACCGGAAAAGTAATTCGGCGCGCAGTCGGTTGAATTTGAAAAAAGGTATATAAAAATCACACAAGTAAAATTTATAAAAGCACTAAGATCTAGCTTGACCGTAGAAGGCGTTCTTATTTCAATTTGTATAAATTACAAAAAGTTTTGTTAAATGCAACTAAATTTTTGGTACCAGTAACTATAAAATTCATTTGATCACTATTCTACCAAACGATTTCTCTCAGTGTACGTTTAGTGAAAGAGATAACCGGATTAGAGAATCTCATTGTTTACTGAGTCGCGTCCGGAAATCCCTGCTGGCGTTTTTATCATTGCCTCCTTTTTTCTAAAAGCGCGACAGGCGCTTCGTTTTGCTTGATCGTTGAAAACGGTAATGGCAATTGCTTCAGCTAGGTCGCGCACGGAGTCGCCTATACCCATAAGAAGCCATTCACATTGTAAAATCGCATTAGCACGTAACCGGACATACCGCATTCACCGTGCGTCGGTTAATGTTTGTCTTGTCGTTCCGCCATTCTCCTGGAGCGCAACGCGCGCACTCGGATGCTCGAGATGGCTCCGACAATAAGTTTTACGCTCACCGCGCCGCCCCGCAATTTATTTTACCTCGCCCCGGCGCGCACGCAATGAAAACGATGTAAACGGCGCGGCGCCGTTTATCGAGGAATTAACGCGGAATAAACCAACGCCGACGCTGCCGACGCCGTGCCGCGACGATTGCCTCTGTATCGGCAGGTGCCGCGAGTCACTGCAAATATTGATGCTGGATATAAAATGACGAGTAAGCGTGCGATCTGTGACTCATAACGCGCACATGTGAATTATAGCACCTTCGGTGTCTTGCATATAGCAATTAAGAGGCTAAACGCTATGGCGTAACGGTATATTATTGTAAAGGTCTTATCAAACTTAAATCTCATATTTTATTTACATAATAACTCTTTCATAGGTGAATGCGATGTTTTAAAAATAATAATAATAGGAATCTTCGTATGAGAGACGCGATGCCTACACAGAAAAAAAATTAGTATCAAATCAACAATTCATTGTTTCGTATATAAGTAAGAATATAAAATCTTCTTGGAAGAATTTGATAATCTTAAACAGACATAATTTGCTTACACGAAGAAATAAAATTTCTTTATGTTAGCAAATTATGTCTGTTTAAGATTATAAAATCTTCCTAGAAGAATTTATATTCTTGCTTATATATGAAACAATGAATTGTTGATTTGATACTAAATTTTTTTCTGTGTATGTTTTGTCTGGAATTAATTTAAATTTAATAATTTAATAATTTATTTAAAATTAAAGATTTAATCCGCCGAAGTTACCGCTACGCCCTTGCGATATAAAAATCGAACCGCTCTTGTATCTGTACGCATTTGCCGTTTGTGTACGGCAAATGCGTACACAAGGCAGATGAAATTTCGTACGTCAGTGGGTTCCGTTCTATCACGATGACAGGCGCTTTCTTGTTATTATTATTATGTTCCTGAAAAGGAGACATACGTCATGTTTAATAACTTGCAAATACGTACCTGTCACACATTCGTCACGCCTGATCGTCGACCTATCAAGCTTTATGAAATAGGTCGCGGCGGTCAACGACCGTGAGGTCTCGACGAACTCCCCATGCAAATCGAGAAGACGACGGGCTCTTACGACATTGTGAATCGTTCTCTATCGTGGATCATCTCCAATGGCAGATTCGTCTTTGTGTCTACCGATCAATTTGCTGTTCCATCTTAAGGCTCGGCTCTCTCGCGGTGCGATATTGTTTATATAGCGTCAGAAGCGAGAAATGACGTGTAATAAATTATTTGCTACATACAGCCTTATTTTTTAATTTTCCCGTAAAAATATAATAATTTCGTAATCTTGAAATCTGTGAAATATGCAGTACATCTGAGATACAAACACGAGTACAAATGAGACGTCTGCCTGATATATTATGTAAAAGTGTAAAATAATTCTTGAAATAATACATTTCTCAGCTGTCAAAAATTTATCACGGCGATTTTGAGAAATATACTATTATATTTCAAGAATTATTTTACATTTCTACGTGACAGATATCTCAGTCTATCGTTACAGATATCAGGATTATAAAATTATATTTTTAAGGGAAAACTTAAAAAAAAGCTATACGTATAGCAAATAATTTATTACACGTCATTTCTCACCTCTGATGTTATATAAAAAATATCGCATTACCGAAGTGTCGAACTAAACGAAGACTGTCAAATACTCGTGCAGATATTACGAGCTATTAAATTGAAATGCAGAAAGAGTAACTGATAATAAAAATGAAAAAATAAGAAGGGATGTGAACGAGCACGATTCTCGCTCACGAAATCACAAGCGGTCCATCCGAGATGGACTCTGATCTCGGATGATATTATATGCTCTAATATGTAGTTCGAATGTTTCACCGTTTTTCACAGTACATTTGTATTAAGTTGTCACATAAAATATTATAAATTTGATTATACCGTGATTTTAGTATGAAACAAGTTTGATAAAAAAATTTATATTAGATAAAAAATTTATAGATTTTAGAGATTTTAAATTTGAGTTCATTATTCGTTTTTATATATTTTGTGTGGACATTAAAATTACAAAATGGCCATTCGAAAACGGCATTAACATCAAATTTGTCAATCGGATGTTAAGATTAAAAAAAGTGTTTGGGTGCGTCATTGGCATCAGGTAATATTACGAATATTATATCATTTAAAACGAACAAAAACCTTGTGAATTCAATTATACGCAACAACGGCTTCGTGCAGAAATGATTCCAATCGTCGCGAGAACGATACTATAAACCGGTTAATGAAAATTCAATCCCCGGCTGAGATTTGATATTTTGTTTTTGCGGCGTGTCAACGTGGACGACATCGAGCGCGTTTCGCGAGGGCAACAACGTTAACAACACGAAGAAATATAACACGATAGAGTTAATAACGATTGGTGTGCACGTTCTAATTGCGAGAGATATAGTGCTGGCAATTTGTGTCGTTCTCCATGGAATCTGGAATGTAAATGGATGTTCTGAGAGACGCATTTTATATACATAGTATCGATCGCGTGACCGGTCTCGTTATGCTAACATGCTGCACCGTCGAGCGCGGCAGAAGCAGCCTTTGGTTCTAGTCTCCGTACGCGCTACTTCTCTATATCTCTGCCAAGGATTTCTCTCAATGCCTACGTTTAACTACTTTTTTTTCAACATATGTATCAATTACCTATAAAAAAAAAAACGTCTCTGTTGAAGAGTGTAAGGAGAGAAAATTATTGGGATTAAATTTTTTATACGAAGTAAATTGAAATCGAATAGTAAACGTTTTGTAATAATTAAATAACAACGAATACGAGGAAGAATATGTCATTACGTATTTTGTTGTTGAGATTGACAAATGATGCACAAAGTACTGTAATTAATGTACCGAATGTTTAGAGAAATGCATATAAAATTATCAAATTAGGGGATCATCTTGAGGATGTATTGGACATACAGTCCCTGCAAAGTAAATAAAATTTAGAAATGTGTTCAATATTAATATTTCAAATTAACTATATGAAAGTTGTGTGAATAAGATTATATTTTTATTTAATAAGCTATATTTTTATATAGCTTATTTATTCTGTTTGTTATTAAAAATTAAATTGGTTTTTACAATATTAAAAAATATCTCAATTTTTTATGTAAATACTTTAAGTATTCAAAAAGATGATTTGTACAAAGTTTTATTATTATTGTGTCTGTTTAGTTATTTTATAAATAAATAAATAAATAAATTTTGTTTATTTTACAAAACTGATCTTTGCATCGCAATGAAACTTTATATGAATTATCTTGATTATTTAAAGTACTTGAATAAATAAATTCACACAGATTTTTTAAAAATTATTTCTTATTTCATTATTAATTATATTTTCATTAGAGCATAATTTCTTATTGAAATAATTTTTGATCCAGATAGAAGAAAATCGCAGCCAAATATTTCTACTATTTCCAAATGCAATATAAAATAATTTGTAATTTTTTTCATAATTTTCTTAATATTTTGAGAAATGTTTTATACATTGTTAAGGATTACAAAAGAAATATACGATTTATTTTTTTATTTAACCAGTAATACATGAATTTAATAATGTCAAAAAGGAAGCTGATCGAAACAAAAATGTCTACTTTTTTTAGCTAAACTTTTTGCAGTTTTTTTTTCATTTTTTTTCCAACGTGAAAAGAAAAAGAGAAAAGATGAACCAAGCAAGAAGTTCACCTGAAAAGAATATTGTGAAGGAAAAACTATCGATCTCAATTTGTTTTGACAGCATCTCAGAGGAAATTGTAAGCGAATGTCAACTCCTCGTTCCGCGAGACGACGGCAATAAGTCGGCCAAGCACAACAACGCGTCACCACCGATTTCGCAATCGACGCAATTGTCGCGGTAGTAGCGGCGGTGCTCACGGGCACGGGTCTAAATCGCGTGATCAAATACGCGATTGTAATAACAAATCTCTCAACAGGCCACGCCTATCTACCATTATCATTGGCCGAGCTTGTGGGATAAGGAGCGAAATAGGTATGGACGGTGCGGCCCGTCGCTGCTGATTGCGATCGCGACGTCGATGGCAACGACACGCAATTGGCAGTGCAATTTCTAGTAGTCGACGCTCGCGTTTATCTCGGCCTATCTATCGCTCCCCATTCGAGCGCGCCATACTGGCTCGTTTAATCCACAGAATCTCATCTGTTCGTAATTCACGGCATGAGAGAGAGAGAGAGAGAGAGAGAGAGAGAGAGAGAGTATAGTGCCCTATTTCTACAAACTCGACAGGTTGTCTAACGTACCGGTGGATCCTGACAGTCTTCCAAGAAATTTATTAATGGATCTAACAACATGACACAAGTGCAATATGGCACGTTACTCAACAACTTCGCTGCACGCGTTATTACGCCTTTCGACGCGAAGGAAGTGCCCTTGTTGCGTCGGAAGAACGAACCACGGCCCATAATTCCTATTTTAGATAACGAGCACTCCCAGCGTGAGATACGCGAGACACGCGCATCGATCTTTAGCGATTCGTTCGCGATTTCGTTCCGTTCGCTAATTTCGCGCTTGGAGAGACGACCGCCCGCGACAACGACGTCGCCGACGTCGTCGTCGCCGCGGCGAAAATCGAGCGGAGATAAGCGGAGGACGACGAGCTGCACAGGTATATACTAGGCGCGGCGGGACGCGGCGGGGCGTAGCGCCATTTGTACAGCAATATATTATCCCGGCGAGTGTATTACGTCGTATCGTGCAGGTTGGATGGCCTTTACCATCAGGGGGATATTGTGCGCCACCCATACGTGGCCACACATCCCGCGACACGGCCGCCGCTATCTGCATCCGGCAGAGACGCGCCCTCAGAATAGACGTGAAAATATGCTCAAAGATTTCTCTCGGGAATTGCCAGGCACTGTTACCAGGCTCTCCGTCGTTCGTCGTCCCTTTCGGCGCCACCGACGTACTCGCATTATCGAGAACGGGTCGGTTATAATCTGAAAAATGTATCTTCCTCCTCGCCCCCTTCCTCTTGCACCGGATAGCTTGACGCTTCTTCCTCCCTCTCCTCAGGCTTTTTTCGCACGTGGTCGACGATCGTAGCTGTTCTCGGTAGTGATCTTCTGAACACGTGGGTGGCAGCAAGGAATTCTTAGCATACGACGATAAGGATTCGGCTCCTCTAGAAGAAACTGAATGGAGAAAGAGACGGATAGATAGATGGGTGGAGAGAGACAGAAAGAGGGATTACTTACGAAACACGCGTTGTAGGATTTCGGTAATCTACGTCTTGTACGAGAGGGATGTTCGTTTGACACTTCATAAATTACCGCCGTTAATGGCGGCTTCTTTTTAACGACGGCGTATAAATTTCATTTTAATGTCTTTGAAAAATCCAATTTGTTTCATATTATTAGATGATGATTCAACAATTTAAGATTCTAATTTTAATCATGATTTTACATGATATGCAAAATTTTTTACATATTTTCTCAATTTTAAATCAAGTTTATTTTCTAATACATTAAGAGAAGCGTGTGTATATGTGCGTGTAAAATATATATTCTATAACTTATACGTGCATAGCTACAGATTTCAATTAAGATACATGTATAATTTTATTCTCTCTCTCTCTCTCTCTCTCTCTCTCTCTCTCTCTCAAGTTTTTAAGTGTGTGGGTGTGTACATATACACTGAGACAAAAAATTATTAAATTTTAATAAACATTTATTTGAATATCTATTTGCAATGAATATATTTACTAAATGTAAATAAATATTTGTTTAGTACAAAAATCATTAATGTAATTTAACTATCATTTTTTTATTAAATAAATATTTATGTACCTCAAGTAAATATTTCATTGCAAGTATTCAAATAAATTTTTTTTTCAGTGAATACACACACACACACACACACACACATGCACACATTTGAAAACTTTTATTAAAAATAAATTTGGTTTTACATTATGCGGTTGAGAAATTTTTATATTTAATTTAATTTTGATCAATTGAGATTTCCGTACGACTTTATAAAAATATTATAAATTACAATAATTTAAATGCTGGAGAGAACAATATGTTTTTGAGGAAAAAAATACGCGATTCGTCTTTCGCACGTTCGGTTTTTGAAAAAGAAGTACGCCAGGTTTATTCGCATGAACCAAGCTCAGAATACCGTCCACTCAGTCTGGACAGGTGCTTATACAGCAAAGGAAAGCAGAAAGAGGACGGGGGAGAAGGAAGGAGGAAGAAATGATCTGTCTTGGTATGCCGAGGGAGCCTCTTGTGAATCGTCGGTATCACCCGTCGGACCCGTTGTCGCCGATCGCTGTTCACCTGACCCGAATATTTTCGTTCATTAAAGCGATATTAATCGCCTCAACGAATTCCGCGCGTAATTATACTGTGATTATAGAAACGATTCGCGCAACTCGGTGCTTTCAACATGTCGCAATCGACACCGATTGCGCAACTTGATCAACGCGGATCCGCTTTTATGGAATTAGTCCCATCCAACTCCATCTACAACTTTTAATCTCCTCATTTCTAAAAGCGAATGTTGCAAAAACAAGCTAGATCGTAAAACTGAGTAGCGTAAATATTCAAGCGATTTCTGACAACAAAATGTCTCGGGTAAAAGTAACGTTAGAGGAAACCAGCGACAACTCGTTAAAGGTCATCCGTACGGTGACAAAGTCCAATAGTCAGATTTACGAATCTATTGCAAATCGTTAAAATGGAAAGGTATAGAGAACATGTTAACGCAGAATAATTAATTTATTACGCGTGATAAGAATATTGAAATAAAACTAGATTATAAAAAATGTTAATAATGCAAATGTTAATAATGAAATATAATGTCACTAAGAAATCATATAAAACTCTCGATTAGTAAAAATAAATAACTTAATTCTAGAAATTACTTGGTAGTACACAGGGAAAAATTTTTTCTTAGATTTTATCCTCAAAATTATGGTAGTCGTGAGACAATATATTTCGAAGAATTTGACTGTCATTTTAATAAAATTTTATAAAAATATATTATAATAATTTAACCAAACTATTTTATATTTTGTGATAAATATTTATAAATCAGGAAACATTACATAAAATTTTTCAAAATATTATTTATCCTACAACTACCATGGTCTTGAGGATAAATTCTAAAAGAAAATTCTTTCTATGTAACGGTGAAAACCGATTTTATTTCATAATCGAATAAGATTATATTGTAACATAATAGCACATTATATTTGTCTTTGTTAATATAGGTATTTTAAAAAGTATATTTAAAAAATGAGAAAATATAGGAAGCACTATTGTTTAGCTAGCCCTCCTCGTTTTTTGCGCTCGAACACGCAAGTCTAGCTTGAGCCACGCGGTGGGGCCGGAGCTATTTTAGACGAGTTTATTGCAGTTTGAATTATACAGCGTCATCCATTTTACCGTCACATTCTTTCCTAATGAGCGACTCATTTCGCCTTCGTTACCGGTCACATTTGGGCCAGCATGGAGGATGGAATGCGCACAGTCCATCACGCACGCGAGCCGCGTCCCGCGTTCCCGTCGTTGTCGCGTGCGTTCCCGCACATTCGTGCGGATAAGCCGCTTTTATATTTGCCGCTAAATTGATCCGATTGAACTTAACGACGCCAATCGGCGCGACCTAACCCCGCTGGTATATTTATCGTCGTTGATTTAATCGTGCCATGACGATAATGACCCGGTATCAATCGAAATCAATTATCTTACCGACTCGCGTATGAATAATCAGCCACCGGAAGGTGTGGTACTTGGGGATGGAGCGTGAGCCGATCCTTCTATGGCTTGAGTCGCGCATAAGTCACGCGTCTCGACGCACAGTGTAATCGTGTTTTATCGATTGCCTTGAAGTCGCAGAGCAGACGTCAGGTGCGTCAATTTCGATACTGAAAAGAAGCACGAACGATGCCAAGAATATGACTGATTACACGCTTATTACGCACTTCTAATTACGGTCGAGCCTATCAATTATACACGTGCACAGAAAAAAAATTAATATCAAATCAACAATTCATTGTTTCATATATAAGCAAGAATATAAAATCTCCTTGGAAGTATTTATAATCTCAAAGAGACATAATTTGCTAACATAAAGAAATTTTGTTTCTTCATGTAAGCAAATTATGTCTGATCAACAAATTCTTTCAAGAAGATTTTATATTCTTGCTTATATATGAAACAATGAATTGTTGATTTGATAGTCATTTTTTTCTGTGTATACATCAGCTTTATATAATTTTAATTCTTAACAGTTAGCGATATACCTGTTACGACGTGTACATATGTATACGTACATATATTTTTTTGCTTTTAAGATTATGTATGCAATCGCTTTTTTAAATTCTTTTTTGCAGCCTACACAGAAAAAAATGACTATCAAATCAACAATTCGTTGTTTCATATATAAGCAAGAACATAAAATCTTCTTGGAAGAATTTGATAATCTTGATTAGACATATAATTTGCTTACATGAAGAAACAAAATTTCTTTATGTTAGCAAATGTCTCTTTGAGATTATAAATACTTCCAAGGAGATTTTATATTCTTGCTTATATATGAAACAATGAATTGTTAATTTGATATTAATTTTTTTTCTGTGTAAATACATGGATAGATGCGTAATAGACTTTTGAATTTTTCTTAATTTTGTCGTCACTTAATTCGTTCGCTTCGAGAGATTTCTCGACATTCAATCTCGAAAATAAATCGATTACTAAATTATATTACGACGCCGCTAGATTTAGGCTCGGCGATTAGTTAAGTCTTCGCTCGCGCAACATCGGGAAGCGTGCGTGCGTTACGTGCGCGAAGCTAATTGGTAGAGCAGGTAACGAAGGTAGCGATGGAGAAAGAGAGAGACCGGTCCAAAGTGATCTAGCGTTAGATCGGAGCGGCGTGGATCGCGCGAGAGCAGCCGACAGATCGTACGCCGTTAATCTACGACGAAGGAAAGATAGGAAGCCGATACCTGTTGCGGAGATACACGTCGTCGTAAACCGATGACACGCAGAATGAAAATATCTCCGTGCGCGACTAGAGCGAGAGGGAAGAAGTGAAACGAGAAGGGAGAGGATAGCGTTGCGAATATCTGTTGTAATATGATACGGGAAGGGAGGTGACCACAAATTCGGTGTGCTGTAAGAACGAAATGAGTCGTAACCGGACGAATTTTATTGCAGCATGATAAAAAACATTGACATTGTGAGATAAACTTTAAAAATTATAAGTGACACGTAAGTTGAATGGCCGCAAGTTTATATAAAAGAAAGACGATCGAAAACATGGACGGCTTAAAATATCTTGCATAATGTTCTGTAAGAGACGTGTGAAAAGTAGGATTAAAAATAATTACAATCTCAAAAGAGAGAAATCGGAATTTTTATCGAAATTTATTTTACAAAATTTATACAATATATTATAAAATTCTAATGCAAAATACGATCAAATTAGTTTTAAATGTTGCATAGAATTTATTTCATACTAATATTGCAGTTGAACGTAATAATGGTAATTATACACTTGTTTCCATCGCGCGATGTATGCAGTGTGCAATAAAAAGACCTCGCCCGTGAATTACATGCGTTGATAATTAGATGCCCGGTGGAAAAGAGAAATACAAGATTATCCTTTACGTACAGAGAACCAGTCTAACAAATCCAAAAAGATTCGGATATCCGATAAATTGGAGCTAACCATCAGATCTCGGCGTGCCCTCGCACGCAGCTCGGCCGTCATCCGCGAAGGAAGCGACAAAGCGGTCCGAGATAAGTGTACACTCGAGTTCATTGACAAGCACGTCCCCGCGGGATCGTTTCCATCCTCCCGACGTCCCGGCGATCAGGAAGAAGAGAGGAGCAACGAGACGAACGGGAGGAAACATCAAACGTCCCACCGAAAGGAAAATGTTAAATCCGCGTCCTCCCTGCCGCGTCCGTCTCGCTCAAGTTGCGCGGCGATCCTTCTCGATCCGCAACTCTCGGGACATACCGCGTACCTCTCGTCCGATGTGAGACGCGAGAGAAGGAGAGACACCGAGCGGTCTAGTCTCCGACTGCGGTCGAACGGAGACGACGCTCGTGCGGCTCGAGATCGAAGAGGAGGTACGGTCGCGGTGGAGGAAACGACGCGGAAGGGGAGTCGCAGGGCAAAGCGGGAGGATGGAGCCTCGAGAGGCGTTCGTCGGCGCGGAAGCAGCGCCGACGAGGCCACGGAGAGCGCGATGGAGCGGGACAGAGAGCGCGACAGCTGGCGTTGTTAATGGTGTTGGTGCTTGCGGACGCATCTGTACCAACGACGCGCGCGATGGTAGAGCGTGTGTGATGGTGATGGTCACCGGCGATGGTGATGGTGGTGGTCAACCGGGCACATAGCGTGTGGAGCGCACCTCCAACACTTGCTCCACGCATGAGGGAGCAACGGAGAGAAAGAGAGAGAGAGAGAGAGAGAGAGAGATACTTGCCCCCTCCTGCCGCGGGCGGCGCCACTCGAGGAGATCCTTTCCTCTTTTCGCCTCTAGGCCATTCTCGAGAGGCGCGCGCGCCAACGCGGTGTCGCCCGATCGGTCCTCGTCGACCTTCGACCAATACACGGGCGTCTAAAAGAGTGCGTACCGCGACTTTCCACCGGGTGACTTTTCCGAAAGTGACCTCGCGAGTTGGTTCGGTGCTCCCTTCCCGCGACCGCTCCTTCCGCCATCGTCTAGCGACTGCTAATCGCCAACGTCATCGTCATCATCATCATCATCGTCGTCGTCGTCGTCGTCGTCATCGTCGTCGTCGTCGTCGTCGTCGTCGTTGTCGTAGTCGTTGTCTCCTCCTCTCCGCCTCCACGTGACAGTGCACGACCACGTGGTCTACGATTGATCGATCGCGCCCTCACCTCGCCGCGGGATGCCAACATCTCCCTCTACAAAGTGAGACAGATTCCGGAAAGTGTTGATCGCCGTTTAGTGTATTCCGAAGAGAATTATGTAAGCTATAATGAGATACAAGAGATTCGTGCGTAATGCGAGAGTCAACCATTACTGAGAGTGAAGATTATCGAGAATCAAATCTCGCGATCGCCGGCGAAAAAGGTGGGAGCCACGAAGGCGCGACGAAGGATTCGAGAATCCGCGTGATGCACGTACGCGTACGTGATTCATTACGCAGGATCGCATAACACAATCGGCCTCGCGTAAGTTGAGAGAGGATATCGGCGGCATGCCCGCGTGCCGCGCGCGTCGATCGATCGAGGACGGTATCTCGCCACCGACCACCGTCCACCGTCTCGATTCCGCGGTGAAATCGGGCCGGGTCGAGCGGCCAGGCTGTCGATTGTGAGAACGGTAAAGCCTGCACCGACTCGCACCACGGAACCGGCCTGACACGTGACTTTCGGTTGCTGCCCGCGGCCTCTGCGTCGTTCGATACATTAGAGCGTGCGCTCACATTGGATGCGAGACGCCAATAATTTCGCTTAAAGATTCCATGAGTATCCCGAAGGAGACTCGCAAGTAGAGCGCTCGATTGCATTGGTGATCCTCCGACATTTTCTCAAATTCATTAGTCATTCTGTTGACGACGGAAAGAGAGAGAGAGAGAGAGAGAGAGAGAGAGAGAAAAAAGTTTACGATCTGAATGACGGAGCGACGTAGTCGCGTCCGAGTACGAGGAAAATCCGCGCGTGACGACGGCGGAATGCCGCTTAATTACGCGCCGACGTATCTGATCGAACGATCGGAGCTGCTTCAGTGACGCGAGGGAGAAAAACGCGAGGCAGATCGGCAGAGATCACGCCGCGCGTTGCATATCGCGCGCGCGGAACCGGAGAGTTGAATGCGCGCACGGGCAGGCGGCGAGGTCGTCCCCCTCGACGATCGTCTCAAAACAAGCCTCGTCGAAACTCGTTCGAAAGCTGACGCATCGCGTGAACGCGAGACGCAGTCCGGAGGCGATCGGTGACGCAAGATCGAGGCATTGAACTGTCCCCCTCGCGTTTTAACGCGACAAAATTTTACGACCGCGGCGAGATTTCAAGTCGAATTTGCAATAAATAACGATGCTGCGAATCGTTGTCGTCCGCGCTGCGTGATTGACGCGCGTCCAATTGCCCGTTAATTCGCCTTGTATTACCCTGACCGTTGCATTATCGAAGTCTTGCTAAAACGGCCGCGTAAACGCGAATCTCCTCGTCTCCCCGTGCGATCGAGATGTCGAGCTCCGGCGAACGGCGCGCTGACAGCTGTTCGCAAATACCGTTGACGTTGTCGAGCTCTCTTAATTGAGTGGGACATAACGCGCGCCGAGAACAGCGTGGTTTCCTCCCGAGATGACTCTTCAGCGGTAGTGAAAGTTACGTTTGACAGCGCGAATTTGCATACAATTATAGCAGTGCCATTGTAGCTCGTCGCTACGGATACTCCGAAGTTTCATGCCATAGTAGTGATATACTAGAATTTCCTTCAAGACTTCTCTTTTTTTTTTTTTTTTTTTTTTATTTCNTTTTTTTTTTTTTTTTTTTAATATAAAGAAAACGTTACGCACTGTGCACTTTGCAGCGTGAAGCGTGTCACTAATTTTTTTGTGCCACTTAATTAATATAAAACTGGCGTATAGGCAACCTGCGTATAATAGTGTTCGTGCGCATTTGTAATGAAACGTCATCAAGCAGCGATGATCGCAAGAAACGTACTACCGCGATTAATGGCTGGAGTTTTAATGCCTGGATCGCGTATGGAAATTTAATCGTACGTGGAGTCAAGGCGATACCCGATGAAAAACTTACGAGACGTACTCAGGAACGTTTCGCCAACGACGCGCAACTCTGCGGTTTGAACCGTTCGACCGCTTGTTGATATTTCTCTCAAATAAACCAAGTTTATCCGGTTAATGGACGATCATTATGCCATCAAGGAATAATAAGAGGAGATTGCCGCCGACGATGCGACTCGACAAATGTACGTGGATGTTACTAACAATCGGATCTTCGTAATTGGCCGAAGTTTAACGGCGACAGCGAACCTATGCGCATTCCTCTCTCATTAAACGATCATTACCGGATGATATACGCGTTGTTCGTAGACCTTAATGACAAATATGTAGACATGGATCGATCGAATTGAAATTTAACACGTGTACACGAGGCTTTTATACCTCATTATCGAGACATCCTTCTTATCTCATTATCGTCGGAATTAGCGACGACAAACTGGCACAGAGTCGCGACCTCCGTGGATTTATTTCTAATTGATGATGGCGAGCTCATTCAAACTGGAGGATTAAGTAATCGATATATCTCTGATACTCCCTTGTGACTTCCTTGTAATTGGTCACGAAACAAACGAGATTACGGCGAAAGGAGGCTCTATGTGCTCGCGTCCGTACTCACTTGGCCACTGTCGGTGTCTCGCTGTTACCTATCAGCAACCAGCAGCTATCTCGTCGGATCTGTGCGTGTCCCGGCGAGCGAGGTAGCGGGCATCATCAACTGGACTCCGGAGTCCATCATGTCTGTCTTGGAGGCCGGCGAAGCCGACCGGACGACGACGATGTCACCGCTGGACGAGGTCGTATCCCCGACGAGCGTCGAGTCGGAACTGATGGTCACCGACATGTTGGACGAGCACGAGGCCGCGCTTAACGAGCACAGTAAGCGCAAGAGAGATACGGATGGCGAGGAACTGACACCGAGGAAGCTGCCGTCGCTCACGAGGAACAATAACGAGGTCGGGTTCGTTCTCGAGGGAAGCCCCGACGACGAGGATAGGGACGACGTGAGTCTGTGGTCTTTTTTTGTCCAGCGATATCGAATCGCCGAACGAAATTCCGAATTGATGATGATGTGATAATTTCGCAATCATGAAAACAATAATCCTCGCCGATATTTTCTCATGCCTGATTTAATGAGGTATTTTTAATGGTATCAAGAGCATCTAATAATGATGTCATTAAATATTATTTCTTTATTTATTTAATACGGAAAAAATATTTTAACAAGAGGAGATCCTGGTACATATGTCGCGGATTGTAGTAAAGTTTGATATAGAACTTAAAAGTAATATGTCAAACAAAGTAAAAATAATAACATTCAGGTGCCAATGAGTTAAAATATTGAAGGTTTTTCTTTTTTACTGTTCTAGATCGACTGATAATATTTCTTTCATCAGTATTTATTTACTCTCGTCTTCTTAATTTGTTTTATGATTCTAAAAATAAAACAAGTTATTTAAGAAGATCAAAATACATTAAATTATTTTTTAAAATATGTTTAATAAAAACTACATTGAAAAAAAAGACTGGTTATAACTACCAAATGTATAATAGTATCAATTAAATATTTGGTCAATGTAACCAAAAATAATTTTACTTTTCTAAATATTTAATAACTTATACCAGATTTAATAATATTTACTAAACATTTAGTAAAATAAAATTATTTTTGGTTATATTGACAAAATATTTAATTGATACTATGTCATAGTCCTATACATTTGGTAGTTATAACCAGACTTTTTTTTCAGTGTACGAGTTTGAGAAAGCATAAGCATAGGCATAAGATAGTTAATATGTCTATCCTTAGCAGAATTGTGCGAGAGGTAAAACATGAGAGAACGTCTTTTTCTCGCGCAGGTTGGATGATTTGTTGACAGTCGTTGACAGAGCGCCTTCATATTTTGGCTCTCTCAAGCGTTTTGCTAAACCCAATCAAAGTGCTAGAAAATATATAGCATAAGGGCGCAAGGGCGCGATTAATCAATCATGGACCACTTGGGCTTACATATTACTTTTACGACACCAAACTACATCTTAATATCGAACTTTCCAAAATCTACGAGATATATATCTGCACTTCCCTTCCTTTTAAACTCAAATATTTAAACATTCACGTCTCCACACAATATTAAGAAATTAAATATTACATAACATATATTTATTGTTATTCTTTTAATTCGACGTCATCGATGGTGATCTATATTTTTAACAATGTTCTGATTCTTCCCTGATTTTTTTAAGGCACAATGTATCCGCATAGAAATGTATTTTTATCCTTTTCCGAAGTATACCTTATCGTCACATTGGTGGACAGGTTTCCAACCATGTTGCATGGAGACGGAATTCTCACGTGGCAGGAGAGAGAGCAGCTGTCGAGTGACGTGCCCGCCTACGCACGGTTATACCTGTTTCAAAGTCCGCGAGCGTATCCTATTCTGACACTCGGCAACAAATCAGATGCTCGGATCCACGGCGGTACAATAATACGTAGCTATTAATGCGTGCTCTTTCGCGCTTTAGGAGATCTGCATCGCGAGTTGTGCCCTTCTCGCGCGATTATTATCCACATTACATATTCCCATTGTGAAGTCTTGACATGATTCAAAATGCGACGCGCATTTCTACTGTTTGCTTAAGCTTTTCTCTCGGCGCTATATAAATTTAATGACTTTATTGTCTATACGTGCATCGTTCCGTGTTCCACAGAGTATCGCTATCAAAGGAAAGCTGCATTTATCAGACTGAGAGACAACTAGTATTTTAATTGCGTCGTCAATTCATAACGTGACTATCATATCTAAAAAGAAATACTAAAAAGGAAAAATCTTTAAGCTGAGGAAATAACTGAGTACTTAATAAATTAACTTTATAAAATAAATTAACATCGATATATTGCCGAGTATTAAAAACTCTCAATTTATTTATATATCTTACAATGAATTATTTAATTTGTACTTAAGTGTGATAAAGATTGAAGTCCGTATATCCGTTAGGAGACAGACGATCATCTTTATAATCTTTATAAAAAAAAATAATCGTCGGAAGATTATCGTTTCGATGAAACTCTCGTGCACACAGAGAGAAAAAATTGTAGTGGTGGCAACTCTAAGGGGACAACCATACAAATTTTGTTAATATAATTATAATATATAGTATATAGTTATTGCAACTAAGTTTATGGTTAAGAAAACTAATGAAAAATAGTTGTAATTACTATATAATAAAGTGATTACAACTATTTTTTATTTATTAGTTTTTATTTTTATTTTTTAGTTTTCTTAACCATAAACTTTGTTGCAATAATTATAATATAGTTCACTTAATTATATATTATAATTACAGTAACAAAATTTGTATGGTTGTCCCCTTATAGTTGCCACCACTACAATTTTTTCTCTCAGTGCACTCTTCCCGATTGTAACAAGTCGAACGATCATTGCGGATGTACCGCTTGTCTTTCGCGCATCCGCCCCTACCAAAGGATCAAGCTGAGAATGGGGACGAGTGAGTCGGCTCGTATGACAAGCCGAGTGAGCAGCGTCGTAGGATACGAACCTGAGACGAGGTCGCGACGCCGCGCCGCGCAAAACGGGTTTCGGGAAAAATCCGAGCGCGAACCTGAGACGTGTGACGGGTACCGGCGCATCGCGGTTCGATGTAGCACGTGGTGGCTACGCCGATGATCCCACCGTCCATGGAACAGCATCGGGTTATTCCATTAGCCGCGTTTGCGAGTCGGCGGCGCGCAACCGCGCGAGCGCGAGCGAAAAAAAATTATCCTTCGCTACCGACTCGGGCTCGTGTCGTTAATTATATCCTCGGAATCGGCTTTTTCGCTGTGTCTAACGATGCCGTGAGTTACCTTAGGTAGCTTCACGCTTCTCGTGCACGTGATGAGGGAAGATTAGCTCGACGTTCTTTCGGCGAATGTTTCGTGACCGACGACGTTTGGGAAATAGTCTCTTTTCTCGGAGAGGGGAATTCAACGTCTAGTTTTAATGATCGCCGTTAACCTTTTGCGGGTGGAAATCGATACGTCGATTTATTTATACTTAGAAAAGTAGACACAGAAAAATATTCTCGTGCTAAGAAAAGCGATTACTCAATTTTTAGTTTTCTTCTTTTAAGTAATAATTATCTGTGCAAAGAATTTTCTTGATAATAGCCTTAAAATACAGTTATCATATTTACTTGAAACAAATAATATTTACTTCAAATAAATTTCTGTGTACACACAGAAGAATATATATTTGAATTATGTAAATATTACTTATTTTAAATGTTTCGTAAATTTATTATAAACATCAAATTTATCCAAAATTTATTCTGAATTCTAATAATTTAATCTTTCAGTCAAGAATATTAATTGTAAGTTAAAACAAAATTTTGAGATTTGCTTATTACTGTGACATTTCTTTGATACAATTTTATAATATTCTTCGAAAGAATAGAATTTTTTTTAAATATATAATAATGAGTCTTTTAAAACTTGTAATGAATATATTTTAAGACAATTATCAAAAAAATATTCTCTGTTAAAGATAATCGTTACTTATTAGAAGAAAAAAAGCAAGTCAAGTGCTTGTCTGGCAGAAAAATTGATATTTTTTAATTAATATATTCCTTTAATATAATTAAAGGAATATATTAATTAAAAAAAATATCTAAATCAGTAAATTAATCTAATTAATGTAACATTTAAACTAAATTAAACAGAAAATGAATACCAGGATAATCAAAAATAGAAACTGAAAAGTTAGTTAAATTAAAATCTTATGACACAAATCATATAAGAAAGGGAAAGGTAAAAGTCATCGCGCGAAATGTTAATACTTTTTCTATCGATTGCTACACGAATAGGCAGTAATACGCAAATACGTACGTTATATATTGACAAATTATCGACAATAAATTTCTTTGTACATGGTATTGCAGTTCTTAAAGTTGGTTAAACTTTATATATATTTAACTTTGATAATCCAAGCAACGTAACGTTATCGCGCAATCTTAATGCCAGCGTGCGCAAAGATATAACCACGATGATAAATCATAGTTAATAATGTAATTTGACAGCAAGATTAATAACGTATAGTAAAATAATGCAGATTCGTATGATTAGGCCACCATCGTGCAGCGCAGCTCGACACGATGCGCCATTAAGAGAATTATACGGGTATTGTACAATTATTAATATTTAATAAATAGTTAATAAATTTCTTCTGATGGGATGAAGGAATGAGGGTAACCGTTGATAAGAGACTTACGTGCGCGGACGTGTCGAGAAAGCTATTGCGTCGAATGTCGCGAATGACGTATCGGCGAACGCGTCGATCATCTTTATCGCGGATTATAAAACAAACAAATTATTTCAATTTTGCGCCGATCGAACGTCGGCGGGGCAATAGGAAATGAAAGCACCGAAAAGTGCAGCAAGCTAAAATCGGGCCGTTGAGCCTCGGGCTCGCTGAACGTGGATAAGGTCGTCTCGTTGAGAGGCCAGTAAACACCGCGATTGATCGCCGAATGATCCCTCGTATGACAGTTTTAATGGCCTGCAGGTAATCGCCTTCGCCGACTACTTGCGAGCGATTAAAGGTGAGGCTAATGCGCCTTTCACGTACCACGAAGGCGCAAGTATGGTGCGGCGAACAGTCCTTTCTGTGTGTGTGTGTGTGTGTGTGTGTGTGTGTGTATGTGCGAGACCGTCTCTCATGATGGGTCGAACCTCGCAACTTCTCGCAACGAAATGCCACTTTAATTCGCGAGAAACAAGGCCCGCGGAACACGGCTGTGCGCAATAAAATTTCAATAATTCATACCTTGCAACTTAACTAGATCCCAAGACGGGAGATATCTCCGTGCAACGGTAATTAATACGCTCGCGCAGATAATTTAGCAAGATAATTTTCACTCGAGTTTTGTTGGATAATGGTGTGTTTACATTAAGACAATTATTATGCATTTACACGTTTTTATTTGCTTTGCTTTATAATGCCACGGAGGCAAAAAGAGAAACGCTTCGATAACAATGTTTTCTATCGCAACGGTAAACGTATGTTAAATACCGAATATAAATAGGCGATAATCATCGTACATTATTACGATAATTATCGACATTAGTATATGAATAAAAAGTTATTGTTTTATAATTACTGATGTTTGATATCACACTGAAAGAAAAGTCTGGTTATAACTACCAAATGTATAGTAAAATAGTATCAATTAAATATTTTGTCAGTATAATCAAAAATAATTGNATAAATAATTTGATTTTACTAAATATTTAGTAAGTATTATCACAAATCTGGTATAAGTTACTAAATATTCAGAAAAGTAAAATAATTTTTGGTTACATTGACCAAATATTTAATTGATACTATTTCACTATACATTTGGTAGTTATAACCAGTCTTTTTTTTCAGTGCATGAGTTAGTTATAACCAGTCTTTTTTTTCAGTGCATGAGTTCGTCGAGAATCCTTTTGATTTTATAAATAATTTTCGAGAGAAATAGTTCAAATTACCAATGCAATCTGTATCTGTATCTGTATTTTTACACTGAAAAAAAGACTAGTTATAACTACCAAATGTATAGTGAAATAGTACCAATTAAATATTTGGTCAATGTAACCAAAAATAATTTTACTTTTCTGAATATTTAGTAACTTATACCAGATTTGTGATAATACTTACTAAATATTTAGTAAAATCAAATTATTTATGGTTATATTGACAAAATATTTAATTGATACTATTTCACTATACATTTGGTAGTTATAACCAGACTTTTTTTCAGTGTACATGATACAGATGATCTGCATCTGTACCGATTTTTTACCAAGCTGACTCTGATTCTTTCCTTGCAAGGACTCACAAAGATAATTATGCATGGCAATTAATGATAAAGAATAAAAAATTTTAGCCGGTGTATAAATGTTTAATTTTCTCTTTGACTAAATTCAACTAAATCTTAAATTCATACTTAATTATCGTTGTTTGATGTTTAAACACCACCAATTATCAAAATAGGGATTTCGTTCATGTTCTCGTTGAGAGAGGATCCTTTCGAGATCATCAGAAAATACGCTCTTCAAGTCTAATGTAATGTAAACCTCTTAAAGTATTATGTGCGCGCCCGCTACTTTTTTATTCCCTGGATATTATTACCAGCTACCGATTATAATGGCCACAGGAGAGTGCCGTTATCTTGTTCCATTAAGAGGAGAAACCGCCGCATAACATCGTCCATAACGCAACCTATAAAATTAAAATTGGACATTCTCTTGTAATATATATTATAATAAACATGCTGTTGATCTTCAGCTCGTCACGTTTCACATTATCGTGTGTCCCAATTTCTTGCGATAATTATCTACGCATTTACGCATATAGGGTGCTTCGGACTTGACATTCAGAACAAATCTCGATAAATATCAACTTTTGCTCAGGGTAAAAGCTGAAGAAGGCGTTCGTACAGTATTTTTTAGCGTATGCAGTTTAAAATTCATTAGCGCGACGTTTCACTTGAGAAAACCTTGAGCATCACATCGTAAAGATTAAGATCGTAGATCTTGGGACACTCTATATGTACCCTCTGCATGCGGTGGGTCAAGTACCAACGACCGGGATTCTTCCTCAAAGCCACTTAAAATCGGAGATCAATCTTCGTAAATCTTAAACGTTTCGCGCGACGAATGTCGCTGCGGAGTTTCGTTTGTGCGCATAATGACCGCCTGCGGAAAAAATTCAAGCACGAAACGCGGTAGTTTAAAGACCGAGAGATAAATCATCCCTCGGCATCGCGGATAATGATAGGTGGTGGAAGACGATCGCGCGCGCTTCGCGCCCGTGATATATTGTTCGCAACTCCTTGAAGATAGCGCTTTAAATCCGCAGTGAGTGATAATCCGGCGTGCCGCCGCGCCGATCTGCGTGCGATTTCCGGTGCGATCTACCCGAGAATAGGTTGCGGTAACGCCGCTAAAAAGGCGTTCGATCAGCGAAATTACGGGCTTCCGGTTATTGACGTTGTCCGGCGTCTCGTGGGCGCACATCAACGTCGATCGGAAGGGGAAAAAGACGGACGCCGTCTACGATAATCGCGTCTTAATATTTGTTGAAAACAGTTTGCCGGCCTTCATTGCGTAACGCTTGCGTAACGAATGACTCTTAAAGAAGCTTTGTTACACCAGCCTGACCCTTAACGATCACGACGATAACCTCCAAGCTTTGATTTTTCATAATTACGCGCTTTCCGACGCAATTACCTCTAACTTTATCTCGACGTTCATATGCTGTTCTTTGTAACATAAGTCATCATTTGATGCACGTGCTATAAGGCTAAATATCATTTGTATACGTGTGCAACTTCGTTTACGTTTTACGATACAATGTTATTGTAGTTTTGTTTTATCGCGATGAAAACGAGGGATTTCTAAAAAGGACGAATGCGAGATGTACACCGTCTCGTGTACACAATTTCTATTTCAATACTGTATTAGAATGCGGTAAATTATCCGTGATTATGACATAACGTCGAGAATCGTGAGACTCGTGACTTTATCTATGCGTAATGAATTTTTTTATTTATAGGCGCGTCACATACCTATCACCGTAGACAAGGTCACGAGGCTTCATCTCCGTTAATTCATCTCTTCATCTTGCGATCCATGGTTTCTGACGAAGCAAACCTCGCGCGTACAGATGGCACATCTGACAAAATTAATATCCCATATCGCAGCGACCCATACGCCACGGTCTTTTTTTGTAAATTATTTAACCGAGAACCACTATTACTCACAATCAGTCGAATATAAAATCTTTCTTGTACATCACACATGTGCGTGTCACTCTCAGCTTGAGAGTTTTTGCATTTATCATTGGAAAATTTATACCATTTCTATGAGTCATGAGATTACTCATTGCCCAATCAATCTAGTGTCGTCTTCGTCAATTTTTTTATTTTTCTTTTATTTTATCATTAGTCTTTACTGAATTAATAAATTCATATATTGGAATTTTTATTGGAATTTATATTAAGTAAAATATATTCGCGCGGTATTAAAGATATTAACATAACACGTGAATATGTTCTTTAGAATGTAAAAGCAAAGATAACAGTATTGTTTTTTTATACAATTTTTTTCCAATTATCTCGACCTTTGAAGTAATCTATGCAAAGGTATCGCGCGCATATACTTATAAATTCTTTCTCAACGAGGATTGAGTTATTACAGAATCTTCTGCCAATATAGACACGCATCACGAAGGCAACAATGAAGTTATAGATGAATATCTACGCAGGATCACAGAGATGGTTGTTTAATAATACTTTTAAAACCCCGTGTGAATTATCGCAATTTCAGCTTTATATATACAAGGAGAATGGTGTGTGCCAGCGGTTATTGCGGGCGATTATCGAAATTGCCGCGTTGCGTTCAACTTCTCACGTGGCAACCAGGAAACTTATTGAGGGGGGGAAACACTGTATAACGTATAGGCGATAATAAAAAGTGCATAATCATTGGTTGGTTTTCGCTACTAAGAGATTCTTTCCGCAGGCTTGAAACTTTCGATGACGATAAAGATTATATCGTATTTCACCAACACACTGAAAATCAAACTCGTGCCTCGTATAATTCTATTTACAATAAAAGTTTCTTTTGGAAGAAAAATTTGCAGAGTATATAAAAATGACATATATATACTTTGCATTCCTTCACAAAAATAGATCTAAAAATAATTTTATTTAGAAATATAATAATTATGTAGGATGCTTTAACTGGTTGCTAGAATGTAAACATTTTTTTCAGCTCATCATGCTTGAACATTCTTTAAAATTATTTTAAAGGTCTAACAAAATTATGTTCAGATCTAGCTAAATTTTTAGATACAGCAAAACTATTCTTTTTGTATTTTTCGAATCTCACTGACAAGGGAACCTCTCGAAGTGTTTCACCCCCAATTTTAATGAAACTTTACATACATTTAGATAACATAATTAGATGATTTTAGAAAATATCAGTTGCAGCGAATATACGGTTTCAAGGAGTCAAATTATCCCTTATGTGTATAGCGGTTTTCAACTTTTTCCGTTATATCTCGAAAACTATTCTAAACTAACTCTAAAAAAATATTTTATAAAAGATTTACAATAAAATTACTTCTATTCATTCACATTAATAACATTTTTTTAAAATAATTATTTTTTAAAATAAAAAAAATAATTGTTTAAACAATTATTCTAAAGTTAAGGTTAGGTAAGTTTATCTCATCAATTTTCAAATTTTATCGAAAATTATATTTCTCAGAATTTCATCATAGATAATGCTCAGTAGTACTATCTAAGCAATTCCAATGTGTGCGATAATCCAAAGCGGCTGCAGCTAACTGTTTAGCTGAATATTTCGCGAGACTCTTGGACGGTGCGATTCTTGCAAATCCTCTTAGAGTAGAGAAAAAAAAAACATTGGAGTATCGAGCATGTTGTTCGGCAAAGGCGAGTAGGGAAAGGGGTATCGGTGTTCGAGGAGACACGGTGCATTCTTAACGATTCTTTGTCGCATTCGGTGCACCTCCCCGCCCCCGTACCTCTGAAGATAGGCTTCTTCTCCCCGCGAGGCAATAAAGATCTGGATTAAATCCCATTCGCGTAGGGCGCGCGAATACACCCGCGGCTCGGCAACCTCTGGCGAACCCAATAAACGCTGCGCAGCCGGCAAATTTATCCGCGTAACAGGCGTTTTACTTCGGTGCCATATATTATTACGATCGCCGGTTTATCTCCGCCACGGTCTGCGCGTTAGAGTCCGGTAGCTAGAGTCCGGCCGCTCCACTTGGCTCACCTTTTTGCGCTTAAACCAGAGGGAAAGACACACGGCTGGCCGCTATTTATCTCTCGATAGTGAATTTCGATAGCGCAAGATGAATTTTAATCCCTTGCGTTTGAAATACGACGAGCGTGGTTATCTATGATAAGGGTGTAGCAGTTTCGAGCTACGCATTAGGATCTGTCGCCTTAATGCCAACCGAGTTGGCAACCTAACGCTTACATTGATGCTGAGATGCCATTAAGATTTCTGTTACCGTTCAAGCCAGTTATTTCTCCTTTGGATATTGCTGGTACAGATAGGTATTGAAAATGTTTAGAGAACTTTCTCAAATTTCGAAATTAATTTTATGTTCTTGTATTAACATTTTATTAGTTGGAATATTGATACGTGCACAGAGAAAAATGACTATCAAATCAACAATTCATTGTTTCATATATAAGAATATAAAATCTTCTTGGAAAAATTTGATAATCTTGATCAGACATAATTTGCTTACATGAAGAAACAAAATTTTTTTATGTTAGCAAATTATGTCTCTTTGAGATTATAAATACTTCCAAAGAGATTTTATATTCTTGCTTATATATGAAACAATGAATTGTTGATTTGATACTAATTTTTGTTCTGTGTGTGTATAAAATAAAACGTTAATATAAGGAAATAAAATCAATTTCAAAACTTGAGAGGTTTCTCTAAAAATTCTTATAAATAAAAAAAATGTGTGTGTGTAAATATTGATAATTGTTGATTTATTATCAATGTACTACAACTTTCGCTCTTAAATCTAAATCTAAACATAGCATGAAACGCAGTAGTAAAGATCCGTTATTTACCGGCACTCTTCACCTATCATACGAATGAATGAATCGTTTAACACGGAATCAACGTTTCAAGACGGCTAATACAGGAAAAATACAATAGACATATTATTCACCTCTGGCATAATGGATACTTATACTGGATACTTAAAACTTTTGAAAAGCCTGGAATGTCCTTTTTCGCATTAGCTTGTCAAACATAAACTCATCGTCATGCTGAGGGTTGATATGTGTACACAAATCATATATATCCGTAGATCCCTCGTTGATATAACAATAGTTCCCCCTCCCGATTTATGAAGAGCTCGGTTGCATTCTGCATCGTTGCATCCGGTATCACTCGTCGACCGCGACCGCGACCGCGACCGCTCCATCCGCAACCGCAGCATCAGTTAAACGCAATGTGGACGTACAATAAAATATGCGGTGATTGCAGCGCGTGTCGCTTATATTACGTTCGCGGTAGGATCTACGGACGGAATTAGGTACACATGATCATGCAGAAGAGGCGGCGGCAGCGAAGATAAATGAAGAGGAACAGCGGCGATATATTCCGTATACGATGCGCATCTCGTTCCGCTCGGCAAAACCGGAGCGCGCCGGTTTCTAAGCACTGAGAGGATATTAACGAAACGTAAAATACGCCGTGATAAGGCATCTGTCGCTTATATTACCAGTCCACGGCGCGGGGTAGCCGCGGAATATTCGTCCCGTTAAAAAAGCCTCTTGCAGAGAGACCCCTGCGTGGCAGTAGTCGAGACTGGAGGCGAATTTTCTCGCCGGGAGGCGAGTGAGAGATAATCCGATGTTTATCGATGCGAGGGATTTGCATCGATTACACCTGGATTCCGCTATCCAGTTTTTGATAAAATTCTTTTGGAGAGAAGTAGCGCGTCGGAATAGCGGCGGATTTTCGTTTTATTTCCCCCGAGGGGCCTCCCGCTTGATCGGTGGCAGCGAAAAGGTCACCCGTTTAACTTCGCATGATCTTTAGGGAGTTACTTGTATCTCTCGGCCGTCGCGTTTGCGCGCATATGAAGGATACTCGGCGCGATTCGCCGTTTCGCCGAGCGATTGCAGCCGCTCCGGCTGCTGCAGCAACCGCGCGGGAAGTTTTAACTAGACGTAACTTCGGCCGCTGAAGTATGCACACGAGCGGAGGATAATAAACGTGGGTAAGAGTCGTCGTAAAACCTTTTCTTCTGCAGTCCTATCGTTCCTTCGCCGTCCTGCCGCCGCCGCGGTCATTTTATTAGCGCGTTTGCGCTTTGCCCGCCATCCTTGTCGAAATGCGGCTAGTCCGTGTACTTTTTGCATTCCGCGCCGCGAAACGAGAGCACGCGACTGACACTCGTGTTTACGAGGGAGTGAAGGCTCTGTTAAAATGGGACAGCGAGATCGGGTGCGTTAAAGCGCGCGATAAACTGCGCGGCTGTTTTTGGCTGTAAAACAGCGAAGCGATTATACTTCTACGGGCACCGTGATCTGCGTCTTTGATAGAGAGATTTGCAAAAGAGATATCTTCTTTCCTTTTTTTTTTATTATTACATCATTTCTTGCATGAATTCTTAAAATAAATTTAAAAAGTTACCTGCATGTACTATTGTAGCATTCGTTTTGGCGTGTCAAGTTTTACCACTCCAGTTAGGAATGACGAAGCCTCTTAAGAGTTTTTTGTTAAATTAATATATTCGGCAAAGCGCTGAGATGTTGATATTGACGTATGTATAAAAATTCCGTAGGCGGCATGGAACAAAAAAGGCTATGTTTGCTATGAGATTTTAAGCAGTCGTTTCACCATGATGTTGCGCTCATCAGACAAACGCTTCGCGTGCAGTGTTTGGCGAAATCCAGTCTTTTTAATTTTTTGCATTTCAAGATTGTACTACTATGAGAGAACTTTGCAAATTCTTCATTTATAACGGAATTACTGTCGTATAATCACGGAGAATTAATATATCATATAGTGGAAATACTTTATTCTTTATTATCTCATAAAAATAATCGGAAGAACGAAAAAAATAATTTTGTGTAATAATTATTAATTTTAAATGATACCGTCATAATTTTTGCGTTCTTCCTATGTAATTTGTAGAATTGATTAAAATTTATAGCGTCATTATTATTTAATGCATGCGCAACTCGATTCATGTTTGGAGGCATCTTCAACAATATCACGTTCCTTTATAAAACATACAAAGGTTGCCAGAGCGTTAAAAGTCTAGCAGAAGGAAAATTTTATTCAGTAAATGTCACAGAAATGATATCATTTTCTTTAGTACTATTTGATCTTTTTAATTCCGCGACCCTCTCTGCGCCGAAATTATTTTGCTTCCAAAATCTTCCGCAAATATTTGCTGTAATATTGTCAATTTTTTAACAAACAACTAAATTTATTTATCATCACTCTACGTAATTCCAAAAAGCCACTCGCGATAACTTGCAAATTACACCCACATGTATAAACCAATTTGCTGGATATATTCATGTGCCCGGTATGTACGGTAACAAGCACGAAATAAGACGCATACATTACGACCTTAATAAAGCGAGGGCCGATTTACATAGTAATTACTAAGTTTTCTGGATCCAAATTACCTGCGTAGCGAGCCATCAAAGAAAGGACGGGCGCCTGACAACGCGTTCAAATAATGAGCGAACTGGCGGAACAATAACCACATGCGAACGTTAACGGGTCAGAAATTGCAAAGTTGCATTTTTTTGGCGAGATACAACGATAGCGCGTTAACTTAATAAAAGATCATGTTATTGTTTTATAATATCTTCGATATCTTCAGTATAAGCTGAAGTCGAGGATCTGGCTGAGACAACTTTATGTCGAGATTTGAATTGCTAATGAAAAATTATATATTATATATATGTTTCAAGTTTCGACCAAGTCGTATTTTATCAATAATCGTAATTGTCGCGTATATATGCAAGTGTTATATAATTATTCATAATGGAACTCGATGTTTTCGATCGCAGCAAATTTAATTCGCTCCTATTTTGTTTTATGTATTTTGAACTGGAACTTTATTCTCAAAAAATATTGCATACACTGAAAAAAAGTTTGATAATAATAATTAACTTTGGTGAAATAATTTAATTGTTTAAGATTATATCACCAAATATTTAGTAATTATATTAATAGTAATCAATCAATAATAGTAATCATTATTGAATACATTTAATTGAAATTATTTTATCAAAACTTAGTAATTATCATCTAGACTTAATTATTATATTTTTGCTGCTTAAAAAAATTTATTTAAAATTATATATTTCTAAGGATCGAACTGTTGCTTCTTGTGATCGTGAAACATTCTTTGAATTAATTTTATTATTCTAACATGATTAGTTCGATGATGATTTCAACGCATCTTTCTAATGACAATTGGCGGCTTCATCATTCGATTTATTCGTCATTGTACCAGTTGGCATTGAATCAGTTTCGCTACAATTTCATACTTTGATTAGCCTTGAATGAGGGATTGTCTCAGCCAGATCTTCAATTCGAGTATCGATAGTCCAATATACACGCGGATACAACCGTTAACCTTTTGGCGTCCTACTTCAACCTCGAGAATTGTACAGGGAGATGTGTACGTCTGAACATGACTCATAGATTCGTGTGAGTAATATGAATTATAAATCGCGAGGGTTCTCGTGAGAGCCTACGAAATTACCGTTCAGACAGTTAAGACAATATTTTTCAAGACGACGAAGGAAAAAGAGAAAACGGTAAAGAGATAGAGATTGTACAGATAGGGAGAGAAAGCGCGAGGCACTGAAAGTACAACAAAGCCAGAAATCGCGTAATTCTAATACGATTTTCGATGCAGAAGGCGACGCTTTTTTATAAATGATGTTATACTACTTTGTTTGACAAAGTAGTATATACAGATGGAAATACAGAAATCTGAATGCACATACCATCGAAATACCTATTAGAAAACTTCAAGAGGAGTACGGAAACGGTTGAGGAAAAATTAATTCCGTCGCTGGTTAAAACCATCATGGGTGAAAAGATCCCCGTATAAAACGTCGTGTATCGTACGAACACGCGTGTCACGTTCACACGGAAGTTCCGAGAGGTGTCCCGCTTGCCCTGAAAAAAAAAAATGCTCTTTCACCTTCGGGAGTGCCTCGCTGATATATTTTATGCGTTGCTGCAACCGCCTGAAAGGCACCTGCGCTTGTCGGCGTACGTATCCGTCGGCGTATTACGCACCGCGCGAATTTAAGTAGCTCCAATATACGTCGAGCCTCGCTTCGTAAATTCACGAAACCAACGAGCGGGGTGCGTGCGAAAGAGGCTGGATTTGTTTCTTGATTTATCATGAAACTCATCTGCCGGTAGAGACGCTGCTTTCGCCACGACTCCAAAGTTTAGCTCAGTGTTTCAATCCAGTTTTACTTCACTATTACAATAGAAATCGAGGAGAGGAGAAAGAGAGAAAGGAAGAAAGATTAATTTGATCCATTAATATCTGTTACACATCTATTATTCTTGAGCAATACTTATACATGTGTACATTAATCCTAGAACAACACACTCTGGGTTTAATACACCCAGACGTGTATAATTTTGAAGGTTGGCTAATCTACTTGGAAAATTGGAACATATTAGGTTACCATTTTTTTTTCGACGTAAAGGATAACATCAGGCAGCATAATGATCCGTACTTATCACAGAATCATTCGTTTTTGAAAGAATTTTAAAACATTCTGAAAGCTCTTTGTGAAACGATTATTTTTTTTAATTCAATCTTTTAAATTCAAAATTCTTAATTTTCGAAACACTATTTAGAATTTTATCTTATTTTTTTCCAATAAGTACAAATTTTTGAAAAAAGTAATTTTTCAAAATTTCTATTTCCTTCTTTTATTGTACCTTTTTATAAAGAATATATATTTATAGCCTAGATAATAATTACTAAGTTTTTGTAAAATAATTTCAATTAAGTGTATTCAATAATATAAATATTTAATAACCATTTGGTTGTTATTATTATTGATTGATTATTATTAATATAATTACTAAATATTTGATGATATATGTTAAACAATTAAATTATTTCACCAAAGCTAATTATATATATTTATCTATTACCGTTGTATTCCTTAATGTCTGATGTTTTGATAGAAAAAAATTGTTAAAATACACTGTTAGAAATTTCTTAATGAACATTTACCATTGTATATTAAAAGTTCATGAAATTTCATGACATTTTTAACAGTGCGAAAGAGAAAATTGTAGTGGTGGCAACTATAAGGGGACAACCATACAAATTTTCTTAATACCAGGTGTGTCGGTAATTCTTTTCCGGTTTTTTCGCTAAAGAAAACACGTTACTTAGA